>CM044986.1:6497313-6602313 GCA_024586325.1 Stellera chamaejasme
TATATATATATATATATATATATATATATTGTTCTTTCACACTCCCATATAAGACACATTAAGTTTAAAACCAGATACATAGAGATTAAGAAATATTAAGGGTTTATGGGTAAAAATGTCACTAAAGTACTCATAATTTCTAAATTTACTACCAAATTTCAATTTAGAGCTAAAGTGTCATCTAAATTTTGAAACTAAATTAAAAATGTCACTATCATTAAAAAATCTGTTAACTCTTTGATTTAATTACAAAAATTTGTATTTCAAGTTTTTAACCCTTAATAATTTGACCCAAAAAATTTTACATCTAATATTTAATTTACCATCCCTACCACATGCAATGGATTTTAGGAATTAGAAAGAAAAGAAAAACTTCTACACAAATGAGCATAACCTTGAGTAAATTTATTGTGACAATTACGAACTACGACAATTAGATTAGTTTTATCAAACACAATCTCAAATAGATGTATTATAATGTGTAACATATCAAAGTTGTTTGTAGCGATCATGCCAAACTGCACTACACAGTTATGTTGGAAAACGTACATGTTTAAATACTTGTAAATTGGAAAACCTCCCAAAATGTTGCCATATGTCGCTCAAAATATAGCTTAGTTGCCCCATTTTAAACATTTTTTTTAAACAAGCCCTATTTTAAACTTTATAACCTATAGTTTAAGCCAAGGATTAGATGGATCCGGTTGGGTTCTTAATCATGCGCACCACTGCATGTACATAGCATTAATTTTTTTTTTATATACATTGCTAGAAAAAAAAAGGACGGTGAATGTTTGAACTCAATATTTCCATCTTATGTACTTAGAATATAACCACTAGATTATAAGCTTGTGATAACATTTAATCAATTTTGTGGTTTATAACTTATAAACGGCCATTTACATGTAGCCTATTAATTTTAGCCCTAATTGTTTCTTTTTATTTTTTTGATGAAGAATTTTAGCCCTATTTTGTGAACCACAAAGATATAGAAATACGATTTACGTTTACTAGCATCTTGTATACCTGCCTAAATCTTACCGTTTTTATAAACAACCTCTACAACAAATAAGACCACTACAATATATATATATATATATATATATATATATATATATATATATATATATATATATATATATATATATATATACTCATTACGCTATATATTGTAACCAAAAAGGCTGTAACAGTTATATTAATAATTTTATTGTTAATGAATTGAAGAATGCATAAACTTCAATGAAATGCTATAATGAACACCCAAAATGCTAGAACGAACTAGTAATTATATATTAACAGTTTTGCTTCTAGTTCAATTCTGTAAAGTAATGAGAAGAGCACAATGAAATACTTGGAGAAAAAAAAAAGCTACGATCCCCCATGAATTAACGCAAAATGAACTAGCATAAAGCTATAAAGCTAATAAAGCTGTACGTGTAGCCCATTGCTATAAAGCTAATTAAGTTCATCAATATTTATAGATCGACATGCACTTGTTTATACATACATAGGTTATGGGAAGAGCATAAAATAGTAGTAGTGTTTGTTGTCCCAAAAAAGTGGCAAGAAAGTATCAACTTTTTGATTTTGAAATGAGAGAGTGAGATAAATTTAAAGAGGGGAAAATTCAAATAAGTGTTAGTTTTTTTGTTAGTTTTTTGTAAATTGGGGTAGCTAGCTAGATGCTTTCCTTAAGCTTAAAAGGGTCATATATACTTCTTCTATTCTCATCATTCACCCACAATCACATATTGTGAGGAGAGTAAAAATATTAGATGTAAGATTGTAAGGATCAAATTGTTAGAGTTAAAATTTTGAAGTACAACTTTTTTTAATTAAACCAAATTAAGATTTAACAGATTTTTTAACGGCAATGTCATTTTTAACCCAGTTTCAAAACTTAGATGACACTTTAGCTCCAAAATGAAGTTTTGTGGTAAATTTAGAAATTTTGAATACCTTAGTGGCCTTTTACCATTAAACCCAAATATTAATTATTAACTAGAGAGTAATAAGATAAAGTATGTATATAAAACAAAAGTAGCTTTAGAATGGGAAGAGGAAAATAGGATAATAAGATAAAGTTGATGCAAAAAAAAAAAATTAGGAAACGTATCAGTTTTGCTGGGACAACCCTAAAAAAGAAAACATATCAGTATTACTGGGATGGATGAAGTAATAATTTTCGGTACAGTAAAAACACTATTTTTACATCTTTAATTTAGCTCAAACATGCATGTCAGATTTAATGCTACCTTCGTCTCTAAAAAAATGGCGTGTTTCTTTTTCAACATTTAATTTATAATGATGTGTTTCTTTTTCAGCATTTAATAAATATTTTTATTTCTTCAACATTTTGATATACAAAGTCAAATAATTTAGATGCAAATTATAGATAAATGTGTGTAGTTTCTAAATATATTTTCTCTGAAAATTTTAAATGAGTTCTTTCTAGTAATTAATAATTTGAATCTCTGACAACATAAAAAAAATACCAAATTTTCAGGGACAGAGGGAATAGTATTTTCTTTTTCTCATACAACAAAAATAAATAGTTTGTTTATGTTTTGCCGCATATTTATTTCAATTTATATTTGGTGATGAAAACAGCACAAGGTTTCGAATTACCGCTTCTAAGCGCTTATCTCAATTCCTTGGGGACCAATTTTAGACACGGAGCCAACTTCGCCACCGCCGGATCGACGATTACGGCCGTCAATTCAACTCTGAAACAGTCCGGTTTCAGCCCATTCTCTCTCGATGTTCAGTTCACTCAGTTCACCATCCTCCACAAGAAGTCACTAGAAATTCACCAAAATGGTACATGAGCCTATGACTTTGTTTTTGGGAATTCTTACCCTAAATCTATTGAAGTAATCTTTTCTTTTGCTCTCCACCATAATGATTATTCCGTTTAATTTTTGTACTTTTATTTTACTCAATTTTTTACTGTAAAAATTTTTTAACTTTTTTTATGTGTCAACATTTTAAAGAAAATGAATCATAAATATTAAATGTGGGAACCAAATTGAACAATTTTTAGGGAAGGGGAGTTTTTCTTTTCACAAATTTTATTAATTTCTTTTTTTTAAGTCAACGTTTTTCAACAAACTTCTATGCACATACACACATTTATACGAATACATCAAACTTCATCATTCCCACAAGATCGAATAGTGCTAGTATTTGGATATGAACGAAATTTCCCTCCTACACGGTTAGGAGGAAACTCCTCATTCCTACACAAGTGTCGTGGTTGGAGCCACCACTATTAATTTACGGGGTGGCAGATCCGTAATTATGTGTGGTGGTACAAACCAATAATAGGATGACACATGTGCAAGAAGGAGGAGTTCCCTCCTAACCGGGTAGGAAGAAAAAAAAATCATTTGGACACATCCGATTTTCTCTTCTTTTGTCTTAAGATTTGGATCATCAAATTTTCCTTTTTTTCATTTTCAAATGGGTAAAATTATTAAACATAGAATTTTGAATTACTCACTTTAATTTCCCGCTTAATGAAAAGTTTACTTGTAAAATGCAAGTGACTTTTAGAATAAAATGTGTGTAACTTTATTATTGATTAGGTGGAGAGTTTAGTAATTTGATTCCCACCCAAGAGGATTTTGCCAACGCTTTGTACACTTACGATATTGGCCAGAACGATCTCACCTACAGACACTTCAACAATTGGACCATTGACCAAGTCTACGCCGATATCCCTGGAATTGTAAGCCAATTGGAGACCATCATTAAAGTAAGCTAAGATCTCAGCGTTGTAAATACATACATAGTCCTAGTTCTTTAACCTTTTTTTTACAAATTGGTCCCTATATATCTAATTCAACCATTTTGGTTTCGTGTCCAGTGGACATACGGCCTAGGAGGTAGAAACTTCTGGATCCATAACACCGGTCCGGTAGGCTGCCTGCCCTATGTCTTCGACCGGCTGAAGGTGATCCGGTCAAACATTGACGACGCGGGGTGCTCGACGCCGTACAACATGGCTGCTCAGCGCTTTAACATGGAATTAAAACAGATGGTGCAGAGACTGCGCAAGGAGCACACCAATGCGGCGTTCACGTACGTGGATGTGTACTCGCTGAAGTACGCGTTGGTGACCCGGGAGAGGAAGCGCGGGTTCACAAAGCCGCTCGCGGCATGTTGCGGCTTCGGTGGGAAGTACAACTACAACTTGGAGATCGGGTGTGGTGGGAGTGTGACGAGAAATGGAAGGACGGTCTTGGTCGGAAAGTCGTGCACAAACCCTAATAATCATGTAAACTGGGACGGTGTCCATTACACACAAGCGGCTAACAAGTACATGTATGAGCATATCATGACCGGTGCCTTCTCGGACCCTCCGGTTCCTTTGAACATGGCTTGCCGTGAGAGTAGTATTTGATTAACTAGTAGCACTTGGCAAGTCCAGTACTTTGGGTTTATATGTGGTCCTAGGGTTTGGTTTTAAGCACTTATATTAATGAAAAATTAAATGAGAATCTATTATATCAATTTTCTTTAAAAATTTTCTTTCAAACATTTCATATCAATTTTTAAAGATATTTTAATTTTTTTCACAAAAAATTTAGAAAAGAACAGACCCTAAGTCATGCATGCTTGCCTTGTTCTAGTACTCCCACAATTTGGTGCTTCTCTTTCCCAAGATACTCGACTCATTTAGTTTGTTACTTATTCTATCCATTTTGACCTTAAATTTGAGGTCCTTATTCCTTCATGCAAAACAAACAAAGTTAATTAGACAGGAGGAATTAAGGGTTTAATTGACAAGAAAAGGGAAATTGAAGGTAAAGTGAATAAAAATGATACAAGCTAAGAATCAAAATGGAGGAAGGAATGCAAAACAAACAAAGTTAATTAGACAGGAGGAATTAAGGGTTTAATTGACAAGAAAAGGGAAATTGAAGGTAAAGTGAATAAAAATGATACAAGCTAAGAATCAAAATGGAGGAAGGATAGCACTTGAGGATCTATGTGGACAACTGATGAAAGTTGGAAGACAAGGGACCAATTGAGCCTAACATTCACTAAATCTAGTCCAATTAAAAATAATAATGGAAAGATGGAGATTTGGGAGAGTATCGGGGTGGGTTGGAAGGGGTTAAGAATGGGTTTGAAAGGGAGTATATGGATTGGAGGTAATGATAAGAATATATGTTGAGTCAAACAATTTCCTTCCATTGCTTTCCAAATCGCTAGGGTTTGGTAGAACACCAGGTGGCGGCGCTAAGGGAGTTTCTTCCTTGGCACGTTTTCCTTGCTTTTTTCTCTATTTTTCTATTCAATTCTCTTTTCTCAAATCTTCTACGAATGGTTTTGGAGGCTCTTGAAGCGAAAATGGCTGCAATTTCCTTGACCCCTACCGAAACTGATGCTGTTGATCTTGGTGGTATGATCGCAGCCCCCTCAGTGCCGCTGTCATTTGTCGCTCGCGTTCTCACCAACAGGATGGTGAGGCCGGAGCATCTCCAGCTTGCTCTGAAGGCCGCATGGACATCACTTTCACTGTCTATCATGGTATTGATAATCTTTGCGATAATTTATTTATTTTTGAATTCACTAAGCAAGAGGATTTGGAAAGTGTTTTGCGTCTTGGTCCTTGGTCTTTTGACAATAGGATCATGGTTTTTGAAATCTTAAAGCCTGGTGATCAAATAACTTCTATGTCACTGTCTACTTTGAAATTTTGGGCACATGTTCTTGATCTTCCGTTTGGATGGGCAACACGTGTTGTCGGTGAAACCTTGGGAAAATCATTGGGAATTGTTAAGGGAGTTATAATGGAAGGTAACTCAATGCAAATTCGGGTAAGTTTGGATATTAATACACCGCTTCATCGGGGTATTACTACGGTGAAGGATGCTTCTAAACTCTTTCTAACTGTCAAATATGAGAAGCTTCCTGATTTTTGTTACAAATGTGGTTTGTTAACTCATGTTGAAAAAGAGTGCATGAAGACTAAAGAAAACCAGTTTGGCCTTTGGCTGCGGGCAAGAACAAGGTCTCGGGACCGAGATGCAAAGTTGTCGGGGTCTCGTGAAGCTCTAAGACTACTTGTAGCACCCTCACCGCTGGCTGCCTGCAAAGTTGGTTGTTCCGGCTGTCCCTAGGGAGGAAGTTCCTGTTATTGAAGAACGAGCATTGGTACCTACGGACATTCTACTACCTCAGGTTCAACCTTCTATGTTACCGGTAACTTTCACTTTTGGCAGTACTATTGCTCGTGCTTCGGTTACTCGCACTGCTAAGAGAGGTGCCTCAAAAAATGGAGAAAAGGTTGGGCTAGGTCGAGGCAAAACATTGGTTCTTGCTCAGCCGGATTTTGCTCTAGGGAAGAAAAGGGCTCGTGTTGGTTCTACTATAGAAGAGTTGGCAGAGGAAGATGCAGCGGTGAGTTGCCACAACGCTCCTTGCTCGAGCCAGTGATGCATTGGTTCCCGGGCAGAGGGGGTTCAGAGTCCTCCTTCTCTGCTTGCTTCCTTAATAGGACTCAAGTATATCATTGCTATAGTTGGTTTTTGATGGTTTATGGTGAAACATGGACTATGGCTGTTTGTTTTCTTCCTTATTCCTGTATAGGGCCTAGGCTGTTTGGAGCTTGCTATATGCAGCTCGCTTGGAGGAGGAGGTCGGTAGTCGAATATCACAGAGGTATGTTGTGGGAAGGAATCTGTATGAAGCTTTGAAGCTAGTTGAAGAACGTATCTCAGCACGTCTATGGCTCCTACATGTCATCACTTCTCAACTATTTATATCTTTGATGTACTTTCTGTCTCTCTTTCCATTGCTACGTTTTGATTATTGTTGGTTAGCTTTAAATAGCCTTTTAACCTTAAGTTATATGGCTTCTAGTCCTGCTCATTGTTGCCAAAACCTAGACATTAGTTTTCTTCAGGGCCTTATCCTTACTTGTCACACGTTATCGGCTTGATTTTGAATGCGAGCATTCCCCTTCAAAATAATAATAATAATAATGGACAGTCATGTAAAATAAATTTATTACCTAAGATACACTATGTACATGCTGAAACTTTGGTGGTGGCCCTAGTAACGGCGAGGGCCGCCATAGAGGCGTTAGCGCCACATGGTGCCACTCCTGGTGGAATATCTAATTCTGGAACTATTTGGAGTTAAGACAAAAGTGACGCCTAAAGTCGTAATTAACTGTGTGGCGACTCTTGCAATTACTTCTTCCACCACAAACCCCGACATTGCCAACCCATCTTTGTTGGTGCGCCAGTTGTAAGGTGTTTGTGGCGTTGTTGTGGCGGATTTAGCTGCCATGACCACTACGTGGTTGATAAGGGGTTGGTAACGAGTTTTCCGTTTACCAAAGCGTTACCAATGGTAACGGGATAAACCATTATAGGACCCGGCTTAAAAGGCTGTCCACTTGAGAAGCCCCGTCACCAAGCCCATCACCAACGATAATTGGATGGTAACGCACAGGCATGTTACTAGTGCTTTTGTAAGATATGTCACTTGACACACTTGGTAGCAACTTGATGCATTACTAGGCCGTTACCTTTATTTTTTTTCCTTGTTTTTTGTGATTGATGAATAATTTCGATTTATAAATATAAATTATTAATTTTTATTTATAATTTATAATTAAATGTAGAAATGAGATAATTATATTTATATAATAAATATTATATAATAATAAAAGCATCCAAAATTAATTTGTTAATTTGTAGAAAACGATCCTATGGGGGAAGGGGAGTGGTGGGGGTGGGTAATCAAACCCATCCCAATCATTGTCGGCGCTAGTCTGTCTAGAAAACGAACTCGCGTCGTCGAACTCATAGTGGTACGTCAGCTCCTCCTCTACATCTGCTGCTCGTAGAAATCCATCTTGTGAATGATGGGTCCATGAGATATAAGGGTCTGGAGCGGCAGTGGCTGATGCTAGTACCCGAATTGGAAGGTGCTCTGGAAGTTTAGCCCAGTCGAGTGGTCATGGGGTTACCGGGAGGATGATCACCCTGAAACCAAGCCCGGAGGCACCTCATTCTCCTTCACGATGCCTTTTTCCAGAAGCTTCGGGTATAGGATGTGTTGACACCAAAGCTAGGTTTAAATCTAATCAATGTGTTCTGCTCCTCTAATATTATTGATGATAGCAGTTGCTTATATACTACAATGGAATTGAAACCTACTTTGAATCCTAATAGAGTATTGATACTCTGAATCCTAATAGAAATAGAACTACTGTGTGTACTCCCTTAAGGGGTGTGCACACTTGAGCTTACTTGTCGAACAAGTAACTTATTTATTCACCTAAACTTAAACACTAACAATTCCTCCCCTTAAACTAGCTGCAATTTGCAGCTCAGTTTACACAAGTAGTCGGTTTCACTCCCAGCAGCTCTCTGAGCTTCAAGAAAGTTTCAAGCCTTAAAGCCATAGTCATCATGTCTGCAAGCTGATCACTACTTCCACAATGCTCCAGTAAGATAGCTCATTCTCTGCTTAAATTTCTCAGAAAATGATACCTGATGTCTATGTGTTTGTTGCGCCCATGAAGCACAAGATTCTTTGACAGCTTTATTGTTGAATTGTTGTCACATTTGATGTGAACACATTCAGCCACCTCATGTCCCAATTCCAGCAGAATCCTTTTCACCCAAATTGCCTGACAAGCACACATAGTTGCAACAATAAATTCAGCCTCAGTGGTGGACAGTGTCACTATTGGCTGCTTCTTTGAACTCCATGATACTGCTCCAGAACTTAACAAGAAGACATATCCACTGGTACTCTTCCTATCTTCAATGTCACCAGTATAGTCTGAGTCAGTATAAGCCACCACGCCCTTGTGACCCTCCTTTTGATAGTGAATCCCGTAGTTCACAGTTCCTTTTAAGTATCTCAACACCCTTTTTGCCAGCTGCAAGTGCATTTCTGTAGGCCTGGCCATATATCTGCTAATGAGGCATACCACATACATTAAATCTGGTCTGGTAGTGGTAAGGTACATAAGACTTCCTACCAATTGCACAACAAAAAATGTTACATATGCTGACGCACAAAATGTGTTGGGAAACACTGAAAAACAGTCAAGATAGACCCCTAGGTGCAACTCCGACGCATATCAAAACATGGAAGAGAGACCTGCATGAATTTTCTGCTTACTTAAAGTGCATGGGATCCTATATGGACTCTACATCATATGATCCTACACTTCCATACTTTAGAACTAGATCATAAGCCACTCAACAACAAACGTACAGCTCTAGAAGGCACAAAAGCAGATCAGATATTATAACAAACTGAAAGCTACACTTACCTCATTGTTCAAGTTGTTAAGAATAGCATTTAGTTGTTTAGGAGCCATATTTTGTTCTCCTTTGACTTAATGCCAGAAATAATGTAACGGTTAGCTTGAGGAGGCAAAGAGCGCTTCGTGCCTAACGGCTCAGACGAGGCGTCCCATCGTAAGAGGGGTCTCCGTAATGACGAGATCTCGTGGTGGACGCGCCCATATGGCTTTTGCATTTGACAATACAATAGTATGGGCTGGCCCATATATCAAGATGCCCTCCCCACAAATGGAGGATGGGTTGGGTCCCCGTGCTCCGATTTGGAAGGAAGTATGCCAATAGACATTGAGCCCACGTTGTATTGTGGTGTTTTGGAGCCTTATTAGGGAGGCCCAAGAGCTGTCCCCAATGTAGGCCCGTAAGTTTGGCCCAATACTAATTGTGGCGGTTGGCAAAAAGCGCTTTTCAAAATTTGCGCTTTGCGCCTGCTCGTAATTATGGGGAAGTCGCTTCACTTCCCATCGCGCTCTTCTCATACGCCAACCAAGTCAATTTCCCGAATTCTTGCTTTCCTTGCCTTTGCGCTTTAGCTTCCTTTGCAATCTAGTTTCCATTTTCAACTAGCGAAGAATTTCCGCGAGATTCAAGAACCCAGTTGAATCCTCCGCTGCCTCCAGCTGCATTTAATCGCAAGTTGTTTTCTGTTTAATTTTCGATTTCTCGTCGCGACAGTGTCGCGAGTGAGGCGTCGCCGCGCCACTGCCTGGGTTCTTGGGTCTAGGGTTTAGTTTTTGAATTTTGCAGTTTACTTTTGTAGATGGCTCCCAAGAATCCAAGCAAGCCCGGCGTCGGCCCTGATGTCGAGGAGCTGTGGCCCCGAACAAGTCTGTCAGAGAAGAAAATGGCAGATATCTGCCAGAACCACCATGTGTATACGGGGGTGGTTTGTGGGCTTTCCCACAGACGGCGCCAAATTGATAGCCAAAAGATAATCTCCGGCGATCAAGGATCTTCCGATGACTGGTCAGGTGGCTCCGGTACCTGAAGGACAAGACAAGAGACACTTTCAGGTGCAGACAAAGGAGGAAAGTGTGGGTGTGTAGTAATTACCTTATTTGAGGCGGGCACCACCCAATATATAGGGTGGTGCTAGGTCCCGTTACGGGCCTTAAATGCTGGAGAATCTCCATAAATGTGCCCATAATTGGAATGGTGGCGTGTTAATGGTGTAATAATAGCGGAGTTATTAGGGAATTACTCCCTCTCCTTTGACTTAATGCCAGAAATAATGTAACGGTTAGCTTGAGGGAGGCAGTAAGCGCTTCGTGCCTAACGGCTCTGTACGAGGCGTCCTTACTGGTAAGAGGGGGTCTCCGTAATGACGAGATCTGCTGTGGTGGACGCGGCCCATATGGCTTTTGCATTTGACAATACAGCCGTATGGGCTGGCCCATATATATCATTTTGTTTGAAAGCACCTAAAAGGAGGTCGAAGTTTCTTGAAAGTCTAGACACTTGGGCTCGGAGTTCAGGAACTTCTGGATCTTGGATGAACATCTGCGGCTGTTTAGAGGAGGAAGCCCCTTTATCCTTCACAACTGCAGTTTTTCCAATGCACCGAATGTGCCCTCTTTTTTCAGGTCCTTTTATCTTGGCTAAATCATTATTTCTCCAATCAATATTATTCCCAGAATCTTGTGTACCATTAGCCTCACTCATGAGAGTATGAAGAGATTCCTAAATAAAATTCATATATTATAACATCAGTAGCAAAGCAACAAAAAAATACAATAGTAAACGCAACATAAGCATGGAAATTAATGAGTAATACCACAACTGAAGCACCTTTGTATTGACTATAGTGCCATCTTTCCGGGTTCGTGTTTTAATAAATAGTTACCCACGTGTTGGCCGAACACCATTATTCTTGGCAGCCTGCGACATATTATATTTATTTCATGGATAAAACAACATCGGAATGAGTAGTTTCAATTCAATGAGCAAATAAGTGCATCATAACCTGCCCTTGGTTACTTCTAAGCTACCAAGAGATCAACATACTTGTCTTATTTTAACCCAGAGATCAAGCTAGTGTGTAAAATCCACAAGTTTAGCTGCCTTCTTTTTAGCGCTCACTTCTAAGCTGTTTTTGATGACATAAACAATCTTTGTAGTCTTGGCTTCAAAGGAAACCACCGTAGAATTTTCGTTGCCTTCTTCTTTTTAGTGCTCACCTCATCACCTGTACTATCTACAAAAGACTTCCATCTTGAAGCTCCACAAGTTGAGCAATTCTCATCTTTCTCCTTTTCATCCCAAAATAGCATACAGTCACTAGGACACACATGAATCTTTTCATACCCCAGACCCAAGTTGGCCAATGCCCTTTTTACTTGAGAAGCTGTTTTGGGAATTAAGTTTTGATCGGGAAGCAAATCTTGTAGAAACTCTAGTAGCATAGAAAACGATTTGTTGCTCCATCCATTCAGGCACTTTATATGGAACAAATGTACCAAACATGCAAGCTTGTTGTACTTAGAGTTTGGATACACCTCTCTTTCAGCATCTTTAATCAAGTCAGAAAACTTAAGATCTCTAGTTTCCTCATTCGAAAAATTGTTACCTACACCCATACTGCCTCCTTGCTCTTCAATATTTTGGCTACTTTCAGTAACACAGAAAGGTGGAAAAAGATCATGCAATAAGCCATGCATGTCGTGCCCAAATTCCCTTTCTTCATTATTACACATAGGTGTAGAAGAGTCTACCATTCGAAGCTCTCCATGATCTACCCATTGGATGTATTCATTCTGAAAGCCATTGCATATTAGATGATCGTACACTTCCTCTCTAGTACGATAAAACATGTTATAACACTTCCTACATGGGCAAACAATTTTTCCATCTTCACTTGATTTCACAAAGGCAAAGTTTAAAAAACTCTCCACACCATTTATGAATTGCTCGCTTGATCATAGAGCATCATACATCCAAGATCTGCTACCCATAATTCCTATAGCTGACTGAAACTAACTGATAAAACATAGAGTAAATAGTTTATACTAGGAGAAAGTTCATAATAGCTTTATGATAAAATAATAATAATAATAATATAGTTGGATAAACTTCTAAATGAAGGTGACATGTTGCTTATAACTTCTATATTAAAGTTAATGTTTGAAGTTGGATTGGGTGACCTATAAAGATACAACACAAAATAGAACACTTGGTTCCTGCACTATCTTGACTTGGTAAAAGAATAGTTCAAGAAGTTATATGCATATGTTCATATCCTACTTGTTAGACATGTACCTGAAAGCTTGATAACACTACTTCCAAATCTGAATTCCTCCACTTTGATTTAAGACGCTTCCACGAATTGGGATGAACTGTTTTGGATGAACTCCTCCGTCGTTTGCAGCTCCTGCGGGCTTAGGAAGATTGGCTTTAAGGTTGGAGCAAATTGGGCAAATTGGGTTCAGGAAGATTGGCTTTAGGGTTGGAGCAATTTGGGCAATTTGTTGCCCGCCATCTAATTTCACTCCCGCCCTCTTTTTTGTGAAAGGAAATTTTTATTCTTAAATACATTTATTTTACACAAGTTAAATGTTAACACATAAAAATATGTTGTATGTTAATAAAGGTTGAGTAATGTATTTTATGACACATAAATTTTAATTTTGTGTTAAGAGAGGGTAAGAAAAATGTCCACACACAAAAGAAAGGGTCAAGAGAAATATAAAAGCTTTCTTCACAGATAAAAGTGTCGACAGAGACCAACTTACATTGACACTTTTCTATGGGTTAGAAAAAACGTGTGTCGGCATATGTAACATTTTTTGTATTGTTGCTTGAACATAGTTTCATCTACCTCAGTACCATCATTGTCCTTGTTAATCTTCATTCCTGGAACCATGGGGTTATGAACAGGATTGCACTCAAACATCTTGAATCTCTTTAGAACTTCCACAGCATACTTATGTTGACAGATAGAAATACCTTTAGAGTTCTGAGACACTTCTATACCAAGAAAATAGTGCATCTTCCCGAGATCACTCATGTCAAACTCTCTCAACATGGATTCTTTGAATTCCTTCAACATAACTTCATCATTCCCAGTATAAATCAAATCATCAACATAAACACTTACTATGATTATATGACCTTCCTTTCCTCTTTTGGTGAACAAGGTTTGTTCACTATCACAATGTTGAAACCCTTCATTTATGAAATGTGACTCTATTCTACTGAACCAGGCCCTTGGTGCCTGTTTTAGGCCATACAGAGCTTTGTGTAACTTGTACACAAGCTGTTCCTGTCCCTTCTTCTTATATCCTTCAGGTTGCTAAACATAAACACCCTCTTTGATTTCCCTATGTAAGAAAACAGACTTCACATCCAATTGAAGAATAATCCAGCTTCTTTGAGCAGCAGTGGCAATTATCATCCTGACTGTGTCCATTCTTGCCACAGGAGCAAACACCTCAGTGTAATCTATACCATGCTTTTGGGAGAATCCCTTTGCAACCAATCTAGCCTTATACTTGTCCACCTTACCATGTTCATTCAGTTTAGTCTTGAAAATCCACTTTACCCCAATCCTTTTGGCTCCTTCTGGCAGCTGTTAATGTCCATGTTCTATTTTTCTCAATGGACTCAATCTCTTGATCCATAGCCTTCTTCCAGTGGTCCTTCTGAACTGCTTGCTGAAAGCTTATTGGATCTGACAAGTCACACACCATAGCCATATTCACCTCCTCATCTGAGAGTTCTTGTTCATCTACATAATCTTGCATCCACTGTGGTGCTCTTCTGATCCTTCCTCCCCTTGTTTCAGGTGTGGATTCTTCTACCACTTCTCTTTCTCCTTCTTCATTGTTCTCTTCTTCACTGCTCAAGTCACCCCAATCTAGAACTTCAACATTTGGACTGCCAGATATGTCATTCCAGTTCCATTGTTCACTTTCTTCAAAAATAACATCCCTGCTTACCAGAATCTTCTTGCTTGTAGGATCATACATTTTATATCCCTTCGATTGGTCACTCAATCCTAAATAGACATAGGTTATACTTTTCTGGTCAAGTTTCCTTCTTCTTATATCCAGTATGTGCACATGTCCTATGCAACCAAACACTTTAAGGTGTCCCTTTGAAGGTTTGATTCCACTCTAAGCCTCTTGAGGGGTCATTTGTTTCACTGCTAGTGTTGGACACCTATTCAGAATATAGAAAGCTAACTTTGCAGCCTCAACCCAAACTTCTTTTGGCATATTTTTCTCTATGAGCATGGTTCTGACCATGTTCATAACAGTCCTATTTTTTCTTTCAGCCACCCCATTTTGTTGGGGTATGTAGGCAGTATGTCTCTTCATACCTTCCTTTTCACAAAAATTGTTAAACTCTGTAGATGTAAACTCACCTCCCCTATCTATCCTCAAACACTTCAGGGTTTAGTTTGTTTCTTTTTCAACCGATAACTTGAACAATTTGAAGTGTTCAAAGGCAACTGATTTGTCAAGCAGAAAGTATGGCCAAGATTTTCTACTGTAATCATCAATAAAACACAATACATACCTCTTTCCACCACTGGATTTAGGTGTGATTGGACCACATATATCAGCATGTATAAGTTCCAATCTCTAACTTGCTCTCCTTGAACTTGCTTTTGGAAAAACTTCTCTATGTTGTTTTCCTTTTACACAGTCTGTGCACAACTTCTGTGGTATAGACAATTCTAGTAACCCCTCCACCATATTATTTCTTTGGAGTGTTTGAAGTCCTGCATAGTTTAGATGACCATACCTTTTGTGCCAGAGCAGAGATAGATCTTCATTCTTGGCTTGGAGACACTTTGTTTGTTGTCCAGGTACTTGTGCATGGATAATAAACATCCTGTTAACACTCATCTCTGCTTGAACAATTAGGCCTCTCTTGTCATGATATATTTTGCAAGCTCCTCCTTGGATTATGATGGTTAAGCCCTTTTCTTGAAGTTGGCCAATGCTCAAGAGATTATTCTTCAGATCTGGAACCAAATATACTTCATTCAACACAGTAGTGATTCCTTCGATTATGATCTTCACAAAACCCTTGCCAGTCACTTGTATTTTGCTGTCATTCCCCAACTTTACTGAGTGTTGAAAGCTCTTATCTAGTTCTGTGAACATGCATTCTTGTTCACACATGTGGTTTGAACACCCAGAGTCTAGGTACCACTCATTGTTTCTGCCTTTGTTAGTAGTTTCATCAAGTGCCATCAACAACATCTCATCTTCTTTCTCCTCATGTGCAAAATTTGCTTCCATGTTGTCCAATCTTGGACATTCATACTGAAAATGACCAAGTTTATGACAGTAGTAGCATTCAATGGTAGACTTGTCCACGACCATACTCATAACTCTGGTTTCTGCCATAGAACTGTCCTCTGCCAAATTTTTGGCTTCTAGCAAGACCTCCTCCTCTATATCCTCTTCTACCTTGTCCAAAAAATCCTCCCTTCTCATCTGCTATCTTCAAAACCTGATCTTGTCCTTCTCTCTTTTTGAACTTTTGCTCATGTACCAACAATGAGCTTTCTAACTCATCAATTGACACATCTTACTAGTGTCCTTGGATTCTTCTATAGAACAAACGATGTAGTTGAACTTGTCTGTTAAAGTTCTAAGGATCTTTTCAACTACCATTCTATTTGTAACATCCTCTCCCAGCTTTCTCATATCATTGACAATCAACTTAATTCTCCCAAGATAATCTGTGATAGATTCTCCATGCTTCATCTCTAAGACTTCAAAACATCTTCTCAGGATGCTCGTCTGTACCCTTTGAACTCTCTCGTTTCCTTGACACTTAGTTTTCATAGCATCCCATATCTGTTTGGCTATGCTTTTGTGAGCAATTGTCTTCAAAATACTCTTATCTATCGATTGGAAAAGATAGTTTTTGGCCTTCAAGTCTTTTAGTCTTATCTCATCGAGAGCTCTCTTCTGTGCATCTGTCAGTACCTCTTTCTCACTAGGTTCTCTCCATCCTGGTTCAATAACACTCCAGAAATCCTTAGATCAAAGCAAGTTCTCCGTGAGCATACTCAAATGCTCGTAATCACCATCAAACTTTGGAATGGAGGGCATTGCAAAGTTTGAGTCTGCCATTATCAAAGCTACGGCTCTGATACCAGATTGTTGACACCAAAGCTAGGTTTAAATCTAATCAATGTGTTCTGCTTCTCTAATCTTCTTGATGATAGCAGTTGCTTATATAGTACAATGGAATCGAAACCTACTCTGAATCCTAATAGAGTATTGATACTCTGAATCCTAATAGAAATAGAACTATTGTGTGTAATCCATTAAGGGGTGTGCACACTTGAGCTTACTTGTCGAACAAGTAACTTATTTATTCACCTAAACTTAAACACTAACAGGATACTGAACAATGCGTTGAACTGTCACCCCCAAGTGCTCCATATAACACTGCCGGTTGTTCATGTAAACCTCATACTCCGCCTTCTGCTCCCTGATTAGCAGACGATTTTCTTCCTCCGATCTGCGTTAGGCCTCCTGCTCCGCCCTAAGAGTCTTCTGTCAGGCAAGCTCGTGCTGAACGTATATGAAAAAAGTATTTTAATTTAATTAACCCTAAAGTTTTTTAAAAGTACTAATATTAGTTTATAATTAATCAGATTTTCGACACGAGTCGCCACCAATCTATTTGGCTTAGGTCGATTGGAAACCTGAAAATTACAAACGAAAATTAAAAAAAAAATTCTCGAATGCCCCAAAATTGTACCACAAGGTTTACTTCATTTTTTTTGCTTGATTTCAAATGAACAAATAAAAAAAAGAAAGACTAAAAGAAAAATAATAAATTCACACATCTATGAACGATTATACACAAAAAGAATGACAAGAGATCATAATATCTTTGACATGTTCAAATGCAAGCTTACGAAAAAAAGTAATTAAAAAATAATTTAGGTAGTATGAGACTACAGTTGGTAAAGCATTTATAATCTACAATGCAAGCAGATCAAAGATAATTTTTGGCGCAAATAAAATTTAAGTGTATTAGGATGATAAAAAAAAAGAAGAGTTTGGGGGAAGTGCCTAAACAATTGATTTTTGAAACTGTTAGATGACTAGCACGAGACTTCTCAAACTTTAATGACCCAAGTGACCAAAGGGGAGACATGGAGGGACTAAAAAAGGAATAAAAGGAAAGAATAAAATAAAGAAAAAGAAAGGGAACATATCTGCTTGAGCAATACGCAGAGAAGGAGAAGATAGTCCCCTGCATGACTGGGCTGCTTCGGACTCGTCGGAGATGAGGCTGGGCGGAAAACGAATCGGCTGGCGAAACAGAAAGTAGATTCAGACTCCTGGTGATGAGGCCGACCTAACAAAATGGGTTTCACCAGTGGAGAGGCAGGTTTAAGGTGATGAAGGTGTTGGAGTTGAGAGCTTCGGTTCGGTGGTGAACGAAAAATTGCAGAAATTTCTGCGGATTTCTTAAGTACGCCTAGGAGTAGTACGCCATGTGACGGGATTCTACAGTTTCCGTTTTTTCTTTCTTTTCTTTTCTTTTTTTTTTCAGTTTCTGGTTGTTTTTTAAAATTTTGATTACTAGCTGTTAATTAGTTAACTCCCTCACCTAAACCTTTTTCACGTAATCGTCCCCTAGCCCACTCCTCAAAGATTTTTTCTCAGCCAAACACCATCTGCGCGTATTCCTTCGTCCACAATTTAACTAATTAGTTTCTTGAAACTTTTTCACTATTTTCTATAATTTTTAATATTCATATAATGAATTTCATCTCCTATAAACTGTTTGTAATTTATAAACGTATTTTCTGTAGATTTTCAAAATTTGTCTAACAGTAGTTTGCAATATAATATGCTAGTTAATTTTATTTCCACATTTTTTATTTATGAATGGTTAGGAAATTAGAAAAATCATATGCAATTAATTCGAGAGAAATTGTATATTACTATTTTTCAAATTTATAAATCTTAAAAAATACATAACAATAAAGCTCAAATCATATTACAATGCATTTCAATTAATATATAGCAATAAATTTCAGTAAAAAACCCTAGAACATCAAATTCGGTGTGTGTTCTTTGTCCATGACATCGCTGCTGATTGACCGTTCCTGTTCTTGTGTGTTGCTAATAACAACCGCTGCTCATCGAACCAAGTCAAACCAAAATACCGCCATGGTAATTCATACAACCAGCAAGGAAATCTAAAACAACTTTAGCATCTATTAATTACATAAGACATGTCAATGCACTAGACAAAAGAGAATTAATATCTCAGACCACAAGCATGACAAAAAAATCAGAAAATTTGCAATGAAATTCCCATACAAAATTAACACATCACAAAAAGAGCCCAAAATATTAGACAAAACACACATTATCTCAAACCACAACCATGGGCAAGAATAAAATAACATTCATGGAAGCTCTCATGCAAATGCAATATTAGCACCTATTACAAAGAGAGTTCAAAGACACCAGACAAAACAAAGATTATCTCCTCCGTTAAAAAAATGATTACCTCATACTAGTCCCATTACAAACTTTAGACAACCTGTCGCATGGAAACTTTTATATACAAAATTGACACTCATCAAAAAGTTTGTTTAAACATCAAACAAAATGACCATATTACCAAACTATTACCATTGATTACATCAGACAACATGATAAGTTAAACCTCACAAACCAATATAGTATCTCCAGACAAACCATCAATATCATCAGACAATTACCAAACAAGACATCAGACAAATGGACTCCTACAGCAGACCAAACCAATAATTTGGAACTCCAGACAAACCGTCCAGACTATCAGACATTCACAGTGGCAGTCTACAAAGTAAAAAAAAATTAAATTTTTCGAAACAATTTGTCAAAACGTTTCAGACGAAACAACAAGAATCTTAGACAATAACAATGGCTTTTTTCATACAGTTTTGTCATTATAACTGAAAACCTGTTAGGTCAATTATAAATCAGGACACTTAATGTCACAAATAGGTGCAAAATCTCCAAAATCTTAAGTTCACACGTAACGTTACAAATTTGTTATATTGTTAGACTATCAACCATTGTTACATCAGACAACATTATAAACTAAACCTCACAAACCGACCATAATTTGGATCTAACCAACAATTTAAATCTTGAGACGAACCATTAATATCATCAGACAATCACAAACAAAACGTCAGACAAACAAACTCATACTACAGATCAAACCAATATTTGAAGATCTAGACAAACCGTCCAAATCTATTAGTCAAAACCAACCTAATAGACACTTGCTAAATTGATCAGATGGTTGTACAAAAAAAACATGATAGTGAAAGGAGCGACCAATCCACCACTCCAATAGATGCTTAATTTGTTAGACTGCGATTAAGGTCTGATGAACATTTCGTATTCTTTAAACATCCATTTTTCAGAAAAAACCTCCTCACAAATTGTCAATAAACTCAGACATTAATAGTCGATGACTTCAGACAATTCCCAAATTTCATATTACCTTCCTATTTCGATGCCTCTGGTCAAGACTATTTAAAAAACAAATTCGAACAAGAACCTTCTCCGTCTGGTTACCACTCCATCGACGTCGGATTTCATTGAACATGAAGGTTACCTCTACTCTGTCTCTTGACCGGATCAGCCTGCTTTCATCAACACCTCGCCCAGTATGAACAACAGCCGAAATGTGGAGCAACAATTTTCGAACATACAGCCACAACATAATAAATTATACAGGTGAACTGCTAATTTGAGGAATGCTTAAATTAACTACATAGTCTGACGTTCTATCAGTTAGTGTTTGACATATCACAGTTTGCTTGCTTCCCCAAACAAAGGTAGTTTTTTGCTTAATTAGACAGATCAACCATGTAACTAGTCATCTCTCAAACACATGTGCCCATTGTTACTCGGTGCTTTCATCCACACAAAAATGCAACAACCCACTATCTAGAAAACATAAATGCATCAGACTATGCGGTGAAGTCAATACTTTGACATGAACTAGGACCTTTCATAAAATTTCCTTTTAACAAAAACCTTAAAAAATGTCCATCAAAATCAACCTAAAAGGCATCTGCTAAATTGATCACATAGTTGTACAAAAAAAACCATAGTAGTTAAAAGAGCGAGAAATCCACCACTATAATTGATGCTTAATTTGTTGGACTGCAATTAAGGTCTCATAAACATTTAGTTTTCTTTAACCAACCATTTTTTCATGAAAAAAGCAGAAAAATACCTCCATACAAACCATCTATAATCTCAGACATTATCAATCGAAGGCTTCAGACAAATCCCAAATTTCATATTACCATGCTATTTCACTAAATACAAAAGTTACCTATGCTCTGTCTCTAGCCTGGATCAGCCGACTTCCATCAACACCTTGACCAGTACGAACAACAACCGAAATGTGGAGCAACAATTTTGAGAAATTGGTCGCGTTAGTAAACAAGACCCCGAAAATTTTGGTTGTCGGAGAGAACACGACGTCGTCGCCAATATTGTCTTCTTTGTGTCGTCTAGAGAGCAAGAAGAGAGTGCCGCAATAGGTTCCATATATAATTGCAGAGGGTTTAATGGGTTGAATCGTGGGTGTGGTAGTTTCTTAGAACAACTGACCAAACCTAAAATTTTGGGATTTTGCACTCACAATACTAGCACAATCACAAAACTATATATATATATATATATACTCCATTTATTAAAAAAAACAAAAAAACAAGTCTGTCCGCATCACGGAGGAATGACGGTGTAAGTTGGGCGTACTCCACCTAGGTGTATATATTACTAATCCAGGATTAATGGTCACATAAGATTTGTACTCAGCGAGAATTATGGTTTTTTGGGTCAACCACATATTTCCCTTCAAGCTTATCAAAAAGATCAATTAGGTCCCCTTCTTTTCTAATTCAACTCAAGTAAGCGTTAGGTTAGTTAATAGTGGTTAAAATGGTAGTTAATTACAATTACAGGGGAAAAATCGGGTATGAACAAGATTAAATATAAATGTTAAAAAGTCAGAATTAATAACTTTGAAATTATTACCTGTAAAGCGGTGTTCTCCAGACAGTACTAGTGAGCCTGGAAGTCGGTGATGGTGACAATCTGACACTCCCTGAGCAACATGTCCTCGTAGAAGTTCTATGCCATCGACGATCTGTGCTCCTCTGAAGCCTCAAAACTACCTCACTCATCGCATTCGCTCTATTTTTCTCTGACTGGGCCTTAAATTTGGGATTGTTGAGGGAATCGATGAAAATCTCTCAATTGGCCTGAGGAAAGTTAAGGGGACAATAGGGTAACGCCCTTTCTTGGACCCGTTCGTAATCGCTTTGAAGATCTCCAAATCGAAAGGGGGCGCGCCATCATTTGGGTATTTCTCCAATACCCGCCTCGAGTACTCCTCATAATTAGTAAAAAACTTATCAATTAGCACAGATTAAATATAAATGTTAAAAAGTCAGAACTAATAACTTTGAAATTATTACCTGTAAAGCGGTGTTCTACAGACCGTACTAGTGAGCCTGGAAGTTGGTGATGGTGACAATCTGACGCTCCTTGGGCAGCATGTCCTCGTAGAAGTTCTACGCCGTCAACGATCCGTGCTCCTCTAAGGCCTCAAAGCTGGCTAACTTGTCGCATTCGCTCTATTTTACTTTGGCTTGACCTTAAATTTGGGGGTGTTGATGGAATTGATGAAAATCTCTCAATTGGCCTGAGGAAATTTAAGTGGACAATAGGGTCGCCAGTGATCGAATGTTTGAGTCCCCTCAAGAAAAGGGTGGTCCCTCCACATCATGGAGACGATCTTTCCTTTCCTTCCCCTATACATCTTCGACCAATACCTGTGCAACACACCCACCACATCATCCTCTTTCTTTCAACGACGCCAAACATATTTTCCCTAGGCCATGTGACTACCTATATTTTAATGGCAAAATCGAACTTTGTCCCGGGAAAAGGTTTTTTTGCCACAAATGTTTGTTAAAAGTTCATTTTTATCATTATTTTTAAAAATTATCTTTTTGCCAATAACGTTTTATTTTTTGACATTTTTTTACCATCAACGTTTACTATTCGAACCGTATTTATCACTGAGGCCGTTAACGGAGAGAATATTCTTGAAATATTCCCGTTATGGACAATATTTCCATAATCAATTTGACCCCAAACTTTTAAAAATGAAAAAACAATTAACCCGAAATTTGTAAAAATTACAATCTAAACCCCTCCCCTGCTGGAACCTCTGCGCTCTTGACGACATCTTCTGCCAGACGTCTTGCGGGATTCATATCCCCGGCGCCATTGGAGACATTTCCAATCCCAGATAGTTCTCAATTTGGTGAAAATTATCAACAATCTTTGTAAAGATGCCTGAAAATCATAATGAACCCAAAGAGGTTCATAAAGATAGTTAACATTTTTTGTTGTTCCTTAAAAACTATTACACCCAGAGATGTATCGATAAATTAAAAGTGATAAATTGATGATTCTCTTTAAAAATGTTATGTGGAAATGAGAAAGAATTCAATACATCTTGTTTATTGTATTTTGGTGAAACTACAGGCTTTATGAAGGACGAGAGGGATGAAGATGAAAGAGTGGTTAAGAATGTGGGTGAATTTATCAAATTTGGAAACTTTAAGGTCTAGTTTGTAATTAATTTAACGAAGAGTGACAAACGGTGGCCAGAAACAAAAACGTCGATAGTAAAAAAAGACCATTTTTAAAAATAATGGTAAAAATGGACTTTTGATCAAATATTGGTTGCAAATAGGGATCTTTCTCCACCTTTTCCCCCACCAAACAATAGGGGGTTTCAAACATAAGAAGTGAGCTCAAAGTTATTCACCTAATTGGTGAGTGAATTGGAGGTGAGTGGGAAAAGTGAAAAGAGGAGGGTTAAGTTTGAGGACCCTGTGAATAAGGAGGAGGGCACAGTGTGAATTCGCCACCCATCCTGTTTCCCGCCTCAAATTTCCCTTCCTTTTTTCGCGCTCCCTACTGTATGAAAAACGAATTCTTCATTCCCTTCATCTTTCGTGCATCTCTCTCCTCTAAGTTCTTCTTGGGGTGAGTTTTACCTCCTCTCCCGCTTGCTCATCTTCTCCAGACTATGCTCATCCTCTTCCGCTTGCTCATCTTCTCCGCATGTGCGAGGTAGAGTGAAATGAGAGAAACAGAGACTTGGGTCAAGTGGGCAGCTGAAATTTGGGAGAGCTCACCGCAGTTGAATGGGTTTGTTCGAAACCCACTGTTTTACTCTTTCTTTCTTTCCATTTCACTGCGCGTCTCATATCTGTCCGTTTTCCTGGGTTGTACACATTTGAGTTGATGGGCGTGTAGTTAGGAATCATATGTGCGGTCTTCTGTGCGCCGCGCACAGATAGTTTTCATGTGCGTAGATGTTGTGCGCAGTGCTGTGTCAAGCGCACGAATAGTGTTCACGTTGTGCGCACGGATGTGTGGGTTACTGTGCGCTGCACACAATACGTTCTTACAGTATAGTTGACCAATATCATGCTGTGTTTTTCTATGAACTGCAGGAAGGCATGAACATGTTGGCTTCCTTTTGGTAAAGTAAAATGATCAATGCCAAAAATATCTGATCGTCGGCTCGTTTTATCTGTTCTTGAGCAACAAATGACCATGGCTATTGGAATCGATGAGGATGACGATAAGTTAGAGGAGTTATACGATGTCTATGTTCTGATAAGCAATTCACGGTACCTTAACACTCGCGTTAGATCGCCACGGTCCACGGAGTTCTTGCTTAATTGTGCGCTCAACCTAAATGCATCCAAATTCAAACAGAACTTTCGGTGCGATTTGGAGCCATTCCTCTGATTAGTTGAACTTCTGGAACCGTGTCCTGTTTTTCACAACCAGAGCAAGTGTGCACAAACTGCAGTGACATGGCAAGTCTGTATTGCTCTATGGAGTCTTGGACACAATGGGAATGATGCAGCCACCGCAATGCAGTCAATGCTATTTGGCTTTGGTGTTGGAACCATGGTTCTGTTTACGGGCAGGGTAATTACGGCATTGTTGCAAATTGGAAGTAAGTATATTTTGTGGCCTAGAAAAGAAAGAAGAATGGAGATTGGACAGGTCATGGAGGCGGAGGGTTTTCCAGGCTGTGTTGGTTTTTTAGATGGAACCACCATTCCTCTAGCGGAGAAGCCAGCTGTTGATGGAGAATGTTACTGGGATCGCAAACATAGATATTCCATAAATATGCAAATTGTCTGCGACAGTGATAGACGTATCATTGGGTTTTCATGCGGATGGCCTGGCTCTATGCACGATGTTGGCGTATGGAGGAAGTCATCACAAGCCAAGGCCCCCGGTCACTTCTATAGCAAAGGGGAATACCTGATCGGGGACTTGGCTTACGGTGTCTCTAGTTACCTTATTCCCGCCTTCAAGTCACCTACAGCCGACGTACTGATTAACAAAGAGTTCAATTTTGTACTCGCCAAAGCAAGAGTGAGGAACGAGCACAACATTGGTATTTTGAAAGGAAAATGGTCATGTTTACGGGAACATCGCGGGCAAATCAGATCAGCAAGTGATGTGCAGATAGTCATCCGAGTAGTAACGGCTTGTGTCATCCTACACAACATGTTGAGCAATATCGGGGACTCATGGGAGGAGATGTTCAGTGAAGTTACTCCCGTAGATGTGAGTTTAGCAGAGAATCTAGAAGGCATTGACGTGAAACGCGCGAATGCCTTCAGAGAGGAAGTAAAATATTATGCCGTTCAGAAGGGCTATTTCAATGTACTTCCTGTAGTTGAATCACATGTTGTTCTGTAAGTAGCTATAGCTACGAGATGTAAGGATTTTTTGTGTGAAACCTGCTTTGGTTCTGTTGAATACTAATATATTTTTTAACAACTGGCCACTAACATGTAATGCAAACCGGGCGAATAACTGTGCGCAAACTTCAGCATGTGGGTGAACTGTGCGGTAGTATGTGCAGTAGGTTGTGCGCTGCACACAACGATTAACTTAAACTACTATATATACCCCAGGGTTTTTATTTGGCAGCCGTCACTTCATTCTCCAACCGTTCGCACACCAAGTGCACAACTCGCGCAGCGCACAAGTTCGCGACTTTGAAATTCCCTATTCGTCAAGTCTTCGTTCAGCGAACAAACAGCAATGGCCAAGGTATGATTCGCGCATTTGCTTGCCTTCCCTCATTCTACTGTACGTCTACAACGCACCATGGATCTGTAGTTAGGGTTTCATATTTGTCCCACAAGTTGCCAATATTGTCAGACTCCATGTAGAGTTGTGCACAACATTGTCAGTTACCATGTAGAGTTGCGCATGACATTATTTCAGATTTCTCCTCACCTCTGTCGTCTGACCGTGTTTTTGCAACTTGTTAGGGAGGGCGTCAAAATGGGAAGGAACCTATGTCTATGGAGGACAGCGGAGAAGAGATGAACGCCGAACTTCCTTCTTCTTCTTCTGATGAAGAACAAATTGTGCAAATGCCCCCTGCAAAGGCAACTTTCCGCTACAGGGGGTTCCTAAGCACAACGGCTCAGGATAGGTATCGAGTCAACTGGGACAACCGACCTTTGCTTCTGATGGAGGAGTACGATCTGAATCACGAAGAGCTAGATGTTCTAAGGGAAATACTGGAGTCCCTCCACTGGCAGAAGTTGATAGTGCCACCTCGAGAGGTTAACCGGACATTGGTTAACGAATTCTATGTTGTGGTCTATGAGGAAATTTCTGAGAAGGAGGAGTTTGACGATGCCCGACCGAGGTGCAGATCAGAGGGAGACTGGTAGACTTCTCCCCAAACGCCATTAGCGCGTTGCTTGAGATCCCGGATGATCCGACCAGCTCTGGAGTGACTGTTCCCAAGGATTTGAGGGGACTACAGGGTGTCATATCCCATCCAGACACCCCAGTTGAGTGGTTGGAAATTAAGGGCCGGAGGGAGAAGTTTGTGACATCCCGTGTGCTTACTACCCCATTGCAGGTACTAAACAAGATCATACACACCAACGTGCAGCCAACAAAGAGACCGCATCATATAAGCATTGAGCGGATTGACATGTTGTACAAAGTTGCTAATGGGGCGGTACCGTCAGTTGGCATGCTTATATGAAAGGGTATTATTGCAAGCGTCTGACATTCCAAGAATAGCCTCATATATCCTCAACTCATTACAGCACTCCGCTATAGTGCACAGGTCCCAAGTGAGGAAGCAGACTCAGTTCCCACCATACCTCCCAACGTCTGGCGCTATGGCGACCCTCACCAGGATGCTGCACCTGCTGAATTCCGATTTGCTGGCAGAAGCGGGCGCAGGGTCACAAGAAGGGGGTCAACTACCGCTCCTGTAGCAGGTGTTGGTGCAGTGGATGAAGCCATCGAGGATGATGAAGAGCAGGATGATGGGGGACCTCCAGTTACTCCTCCTGGTCAGGGTGAGGGGACTAGTACTACCGCATGAGTGCCACCCTCTCTGCTTGGTTGTGCGCAAGTCTGTGCGGCGCGCACAGTTGGTTGCTACCTATCTTAAACTTGTGTAATTCAGTAGCATGCAGACATAGACGATTCAGTTCCCATGTTGCTTGGTTGTTGTGTTCTGCGCTATGTTTTAGATTAACACATTCAACTTGCCATGTTATGTGTTGGATTTAACTGTTTTTTCCTTACTTGTTCGCGAATTGTTTGTAACCGTACTCCCTGTACTAACCAGGAAATTTGTAATTTAAAAGCAATTAAAAAGTATCGTACAGTCAAAGTGGATGCATAAACAATGCTCCTCTACCACAACACTCATTACAGAAGCAGGGCCATAATTTCTTTGATCTCGTCAGGTGACTTCCCATCTGCAATCAAGGTTTGCAGCAATGCAAACCTCCTCTCCCTACACTTCTCGGCCTTCCCTTCAACAAGTCTCACTCTCTCATCCTCTTTGTCCTCTTTGCACAATCGATCCGCACGCTCCTGCTCTTCCCTGCGCCTCACTTCTCGTTCCTCGCGCTCCGTTTTCCACTTCATCTGTTCGAACTTCAGCCTCTTTTCCTCAATGGTGAGAAGAGTAGCGGCCTTCGCGGATGAGCAATCTTGAATTGCCTGGGCCAACTGGTTCCGTGCATGCGATGGCGTTCTCCGACCCGAGATGCTTGGCAGTTCCTTCCTTCGATCCCTTTTCAACTTCTTCCCACCGTCGATGTCCACCTGTGCAACGCGCTTAACGCTAGTAGCAACCACCTCATCGTCAGTTTCAGGCCCTGTCGTTGCCTCCTTCAGCGGAGATTCCACAACGTTCTCCAGATCGATTCCACCGTCATTCGGAATCCCTGTGAACTCACGAGGACCCGAGCTGCCAACAACTGCATCTGGTTGGTGATCATCGAAACTGAATGTCACCTCTTCATCATTATTATTGTACCTACAATCATAAATAATATGGATGCATCATGTATGCAAAACTATTCTCAAATTAAACACTAACACTTCAACATACCTTAGAACTTCATTGAGGTAAGTTCCAGCACTAATGCTGCCACTATCGAACACTGCGGCAGGACTGATATTGGGCCGATCACCAACTAGAGCATGCATTCGCTCAAAATGCGGGCACAAATAGTCGAGCTTCGCCTGGATGGTGTGGATATTCCGCTTCCTGTCCTCTTCGGTCACACCAAAACCAGTGGTGTTGCTTTTGTCATGGGCGGCTTTATACTTGCTCAATTAGTTACGCCAACGGTCACCCACAAATTTGGCATCAAGCTTAAACTTGCCCTTGTATTTGTTGTTGATGATGGTGGCTAACTCCTTCCAAGCCGTGTTCTTCCGCGGAGGTGCCACTCCAACCGCTATCTTCCCGGTGACACCAAATACTTTCATCCTATTCACCGGATCCTCTAGAAAGGCTAGGATCGTTGCATACTGCTCAGAATTGAATCTGGTGTTCTGCTGTGTGGGTTGGCTGGGCTGGAGTGACATGGTCTGCTCGAACATGCAACACATCAACTCAAGAACACGGGTTAGCACAGTTCGACTATTACAGAGATATAAACCTAGAACAACTAGACAACTTTTTTAAGGCATGCTATGCGTGATAGAACAACAAACGAGAGTCCATAGAGGTCAGTACACAGTTGTGCGCAAGCATGTGCGCTTCACTGACTGTTTACTGGAACTGTGTTCGCGCACATTAATGTGCGGTACTATGTGCGGCCTTTTGTGCGCAGCGCACAATATTGTGCGGGACTATGTGCTCACAGTACATTTTCGTGATGCACCAGAGGAGAGTTCAAATTTACGCATCAGGGCAGCACAACTCTAGCCCTCTGTCCTAACCCATCCCCAATTTCTATCGTATTTAGCTGCGAGGAGAAAAATTCAGGAAGATATGGCACTACATTTTAGAATATGAAAGAAGATACCTGGTACAACGGTATGCAACACGATAAAGATGAAGACGAGATGATCTTTAGCTGCAAGCTCGCGGAGCGGCGAATAGTAAAGACTGGTAAATAAGGGGCTTCTCACGTGAAAAGCAAACGTTCATTTTCGCGCTCTTCATCTGAGGTCCGCCCCGCGCCAGGTGAACTCACCTCTATTTTTCACTTGAAAAAGAAGCACCCAAAATACGCATGTTTGAAACCCCTAATAAGCATGTTCCGGCCGCAGTCAAAACTTCAAAACGAAGATCGAACGGTGCATAACATTCGCCCCAAATCCAACTATCTCCACTTTCCCTTAATCCTTTCTGTTTTTTTTTTGTTTCTTCGGAAAAGTATTTTTTTAATGATAAAAAAGAAGAGAATTTTTTTATATAAAAAAAGTGGAAGGGCGTAAATAAATTCCCTCGCGAGTCGGAAAAAATTCGAGCCAAATCCGTGATAGTGCGATTGACCTTTTTCGATACCAAGGAAGGATTTTTACTTTTTGTCGGCAAATTTATTTTTATTTTCTCCTTGCGCGATCAAATTGCCATTTAAGCTCGGATTTCCTGTTGACTCCCAAGTGTTTCTCGTTTGATCTCTCGTGATTCTGGGGTTTATAGTGTCTGCTCTGAGCAAGATCCTTCTCCTGAGGTATCGTTGTAGTTAATTCTTTAAAACTATTGATCTGTATACAGATTTTGAACTATCTTAATCGGATTTGATTTGAAGTTGGAATGTGTTGTTTTATTGTGTTTCAGTCAAAGTTTGTTTTTACGTAGTTCGCTTCTTGATTATTGCGTGCGAATGCGCTCTTTGTTCTTTTCAATAGAAGTCATGGTTACTTGAAGAGAACCAGTTTTGTTTGATCGTTAGGGTTTTTGGAGCTGTAATTTTAGGCTAATATTTGTGCTGGGTTCCTGTTTTTCTATTCTCGGTGCTATGATCTAGGTTTTGTAATCTGCAGTTGTTTACCGTTGATCATTTTGATGAGAGATAGGTTTTATTTTATTTACTTAAGAAGGGATATTGGTATCCCCTCATCACGATTGTCTACAGATGTGTCATAGTGTCTGTTTAGTTGCTTAAACCTGTACTTAAACACAATGGCCTGTTGCTGACATTGGATAAACTGGCAAAGTGATGTTATGGCGACCAGTGCTACTTGAAGAAGTAAAGAAGTCAAAGAAGAAAAATAAAGAAAATGAACCAATACTGGTTGTGCCATCCATGTTCTTATCACGGAGACATCTTGCTTTTTAAGAAGTTTAGATTTCCTTAACCACCCTAACTTCTTTGATGTTTATTTTATCAATTTTGCTGTATATTAATTTTGTTTCTTTTCTCGAACACAATGATCACAGTAGGTCTTGCGTGAGTGTCACATCTGTTTTATGGTGAGACAGCTCAAAAAATTTTCTTCGGAAGAATGCTCAAAAAGCTTACTGTATTGCTGTACCTTGTCGGTGATTGGGCATTCAGAGTAATTTTAATGGGATTCCCCACCCGCAGGTTTGGAAATTGGTGGTTTTTGCAGGAAGAAATCATAGACCATATTTCAACTGAAGCTAAAAGAACTTTCAGTACCATTTGATTGAATTAAGCTGCTTCATGCATTGCAGTCAGGTGGGTAGAAAATCAAATGACAGTATGAGGGTTATCATATCAACATTTGCTGGAGTAGTTCTTGGATTTTTCATAGGAGTTTCTTTCCCGACATTGTCTTCTAAGGTACTATATTTTGCTCCTGCATTTACATTTTTCAGTGTGCATTTGATAAGTTTTTTTAATGTTTAGATTAATTATCTATTTGATCTAACTAACGGAACTTCCATCTTTAATATTTGCAGCTTAATTTGACAACAGGGCTTTTTGCTTCTCCTGACCTATTTTATTCTTTGGATAAAAACCCCTTAACTCTGACACAAAAGCATCCAATTGGAAACCCTGCTCCCTCTCTTCCATCCCATGATGCTAGTAATAAATCTAAGGTATCACCTAATCATTTTCGCGAATTAGTGGCATTTCCTATTTTGTTGTTGGCTAGTTAGAAGTCCTACTGACTAGAACATTTTTTCTCCTGTCAGTTTACTTTAGTGTTCTGAGATGCAGATGACATGGATACCACACCCTAAGTACACATTAATTTCTTATGTTTTCTATGCTAAAATTTGGTAATATAATGAGTTTACTTATACTGAGTCATATTCTATGATGTGCATGTTGATTTTATGGTATCAATCTTTGAATGGGATATGACTATAGCTACTATCATAACACCATCTCATGATAATTTTCATGCAAGTGGAAAAAACACCCTTTGATAATGATGGTTTTAGAGTTTCATCTCATTATTTCTTCATAAAAAGGTTGCGAAATAAAAGGGCAACTGACTTTAAGCTTTTCCATTCTGCTGTTTGCATGAATTTCTAGTTTTAATTGATTTTAAATAATTGACGCTATAAACTTTATACCACCGACCTCGACATAGTTGGGATTAAGGTGCAGTATGATGATGAATGAGTTTATTATACTACCCTTTCATATTTTCATCATGGCTCTAGGGTTGTAGAATTGTTATAACATTTCTCATAGTAATGAGGTTGTTCCAATTTATCGCCTTTTCTGAACCTTATGAAAAGTTTCAATTCTCAGGAAAAAGTGCTACAAGTCAAATTCAAGATTGTCTATTTGAAAATGTTTGTTTTAAAGAAAATGGAACATGAACTATCCTGCAGAATAACTTTTCTGGGTTTTCAGCTTTTGATGGGCTGGGCATCATAAGTTTTTTCCAGGAAAAGGTGCCACAAGAGATTGAAGATTGTCTATTTGATTTTTTTCTTTTAAGAAAATGGAACAGGAACTATCTTGGAGAATAATGTTTTTAGTTTTTCAGAACTTTTCACGGGTTGGGCATCAAAAGTTTTTTTTTCCCCAGTGAATATACTTGTTCTTAATGATGGTGGCATGGTGTTCCAATGATTTTATGTCTATTATTGTTGACAAAAGTTACAGAGTTTTCTATTGCTTGGTTCATCTTAATTTTAGGAAATGTGGGTTGGTGAGCTGAGAAGGATGTTGGACAGTTGGGGTGAGAAAACTTAACTGCATCTTTGTGTCTAATCTAAACACTTGTTCTAGAAGGAAGCAATTACTCAAAAATAAGTTCAGTCACAAACGTATTACTCATTATTTTGTTCTTGGTATTTTGTTTAAATCTGTTACCTTTTGTGGGAAGTGGCAATTTATGAGTTTTATCTTAACAGTAGAAAAGTACTTGCTAGCTCTTTGGGTAGTTTTCGATGCTGAAATTTAATGAAAATATCCAAGTTATACTTCCTTTAACTGAATAGCTCCTGAGATAAGAACAAATATACTGAGAGATAATGGACGCTAAAACTCATTCCTGTCCATATTTCTAGTTATTTTGTTTCTTAAGTCTTATCATTTCTGTGGATTAAACTTTCCTATTGCTGCTTCAAGTTTAACACTTTTCCTTTTCTGCATTGCAGTATGTTTAATGGAATTTATTTCCTTAAACTTAACAGCGTCTTCTGAGATAGGAACAAATTTTTTGAGAAATCATGGATGGTTAAACTCATTCCTGGCATAACATGCAGAATCTCATTGCTTATTCTTTTATTTGCAGATTTGGGTCTCATCGAATCCTCGAGGTGCAGAAAGATTACCACCGGGTATTGTTGCAGCCAAATCAGATTTATACCCACGGAGATTGTGGGGAAACCCTGATGAGGTACTTATTATGTTTTCTACCAATAGTCAGTATTGCTGCATTCTAGACTGCAATTTAAGATAATTCAACAGAAAGCTACGATTTCATCTATTCTGTTAATAGTTTAGAAATCGTTCTCAGATTTACTTTGCATATTCTGTGTTAGAAGTACATTTTGCTCCATGTTTTAAGCACTATAAAGGTGATGGTGGTGGAAGTTTAGCTTATCACCTATTCGAATTTTCCTTTAATTGCATGACTTAAAATTTTTTTTAATAAAGAAGCTGATTCAGAATAAAGAAAGTGCCAGCAAAGACCACTTACATGAGAGATAATTTATGGTATCCGTTGATTCCGATCCACTGATGTTCTCATCCTATTAGCCCGGGAGGAAAGAGCTAGTATGTTTTCATTCTTTAAATGAGAAAAGAAGTTTCGCTTAAAAAAATTTTCATTTAGTTTTAAAAAGTTAACTGAATCAGCAAAAGGGCTTTGTGTTTTTTTTCCCTCAGTAGAGATGCAAGCAAGCACAATTCTATCTTGGTGCTGTCACTAACCTCACAACTGTGCTGAAAGACAAACCAAGATTCCAAAATTGTGTCACTCATGGCCATGGATCAAAGAATTTGACCTCTGAATATCCTTCCCTTCAAATTGCTTTCCATGGAAAACCTTGCCTTCCTTGGATACCATCTCTTGAACTAAGATCGCCAGAGAAGGGTTTTAAAAACTCTACTCCTTAAGTGAACATTCTGATCATTTTCCCACATGTATCTTGGATGAGGCTGTTGCGGAATGTCTGTCAGTGCCGGCAACTGCTTGTGTAAGCCTACTCACTTTGCTCAACCTCTAAAGAAGGAAGTGAGGGTTTGGGCTTCTCACTGCCCCAGCAAATAACTGTGTCCTTAAGTCTAGCTCTCAGTTTTCCATACTAGCTTTCGAAAGATGATTGGGCCAAATGGATGCAAAATTCAAAGAGGTAAGGAAGACAACATATAAACAAAATTTTGTGCTTGTAAATTTTTTGTTTATTCTAATTTACTATTCCAGGATGTTTCATGTCTTAGTCATGCCATACACACCCACAGACTCACAGTAGTTGTTCTAAAGTTGCTTGCCTTTGGTTCCTTTGATATCTCTTGGGTATTGTGATTGGAATATCGAGTATATCTGTGACATTTTTGTCGTAATGTTCAGTGCTCTTGTGGTAAATGGTCCAGCTTCTCAGTGTATTCCTCTTTTTGCAGGACTTACCCAGCAGATCAAAGTATCTAGTCACATTCACAGTTGGTTATGATCAAAGACACAACATTGATGCTGCAGTGAAAAAGGTCCCCCCCCCCCCCCGAATTCTCCTGTTCGCCGTCAAAAGCACATATGTATTGTGTTGTTAAGTTGTTTCCCTAAGCCTGGAAGGGATCTGATATTTTCTTTTGAAATTATTGTCCTCTCGTGAGCCCACCACCCAAATAATTCTGTTCCGTTGCCTTAAATAATTAATTTACTTGTTTTAACAGTTTTCAGGAAATTTCACAATCCTTCTCTTTCACTATGACGGCCGAACAACTGAGTGGGATCAGTTTGAGTGGTCAAGGCATGCAATTCATATTAGTGCACGCAAACAGACAAAATGGTTAGTAATTGACATTAATATTCTCGACAACAGAATAATTTCTATTTTGCTCATTTTTGCAAGAGATATTAAGAACACTGGGTGGGCTTTAAATTTTTAGCATTTAATGTGACTTGTTCCAGGTGGTATTCTAAAAGGTTCTTACATCCAGACATTGTGGCCTCGTATGATTACATATTTATCTGGGATGAAGACCTGGGGGTTGAACATTTTAACGCTGAAGAGTGAGTTTGTACTTGGTTTGCATTCAGACATTTTTTAGTACCTATCTTGAGTTTGTACGTGTTTCATATTGATTGCCTTGTTCCCAGGGTCTCAATGTTCCCATTTTATGCTTTGTAGATACATTAGATTAGTCAAGAAGTATGGCTTGGACATTTCACAGCCTGGTCTAGAACCTAACAATGGGTTAACCTGGCAAATGACAAAGCGAAGAGGTGACGGTGAAGTTCACAAGTAAGAATTTGTGAACTTTTTCGTAACACATGTATTCTTCTGAAATCAACATGAGTTGTACATTGTTCAATGTTCATGTCATTATTAAGTCGTGGAAGCTATTATTAACTGTACCTTTTTCATGGATTAAAATCAGAGATACCGAGGAGAAACCAGGCTGGTGCTCTCACCCACATCTTCCTCCTTGTGCAGCGTATGTGAATATTTTAATTGCTTTTGGTTGAAAAGTCTTTTCTTTTTCTATATTGTATCGAAATTGTAACTATCAAGTTTTAACAATTCAGGTTTGTTGAGATTATGGCTCCGGTATTTTCTCGAGATGCATGGCGCTGTGTTTGGCATATGATTCAGGTGTTTATGATATCTTAATGTTCCTGTATCCAATTCCAAAATCCTGCTGGACCCCCTTCATTTTCAGTCTTCGATGTTTTCCTTCATTTTCGTTCTTTTCAAGGTTAGGTGTATTCCATTTGTTTTCTTCCTGTTTTGCAGAATGACTTGGTTCATGGATGGGGTCTGGATTTTGCCCTTCGGAGATGTGTAGAGGTATATTTTTGCCATGACCGTTTTTCATCATCTTCTGTACAGAAAATTGTTCCATTTGTCGTTTGGTTTTATTTGTCACAAGCTGTATATGCTCTAAACATCTGCTCTGTTCGATAAAGCCTGCTCATGAGAAAATAGGGGTCGTTGATTCTCAATGGATTGTTCATCAGTCCGTCCCTTCTCTCGGGAACCAGGTAATTGAGCTTGCAACTTTGAAGAACTCGTTTTTTTTTTTAAAAGTTCATCCACGTTCCTAATCCATTCGGTCTTGGTAGGGAGTGGAACACGATGGGAAGGCACCATGGCAAGCGGTATGAAACCTTGTCTTTCGCAATTTCAGATATCCTTTCCTTTTGTTGCAGGAGCTTTAGAACACACCACATTTTTTGCTTGTCGCAGGTAAGGGAGAGATGCCGAAAAGAGTGGTCCGTGTTTCAAACGAGATTCGCGAGAGCAGAGAAAGAATATTACGACTCCGTTGGAATTCCTCATTCTGATTCCATGTCGCGTCAGGAGACCGAGAGGATACAGTCAGGGGATTGAAAGAACAGAAAACCGAAAACACAGACCGGATTGTGGGTACTATGCTACTTATAATCTTTAACATGATCTTGCTGGCTGCAAGTCCATTGGTTGTAAAATTGTTTTTGTTAAAAAACTGTTTGGAGATCAATCTTAGGTGGTATCTTGCAGCACAAGTAATCGGTCGGTGGCTTTATCCTCTGTACGCGAACTTTAGGAGGGGATAGGTGTATGCCTAGGTAGGATGTACAGTATTTTCTATTATCACTGTTTTGAGCTGATAATGGAATGCATATCTTGTCCCTGGTGTGTGCTGCTTTTGAATTAATTTCGAATTTCGCTTTTTGTTTTGTAAGAGAGGAAAATTCGATCAACTTGTTCATCGACATTTTGTCTTTAAGACATTTTCTATCATCTCCTTTATATTCGTCATTGTCGCACTTATGTGGTTAAATTTTTGATGAGATGGTGTTTTACATGACTTGGGGTGAATTTCGCCTTAAAAACCCTAGTATTTTTAAAAATTTATAAATTGACCTTTCTTCTAAATAACTCTTTCATCCTCTTCTAGATCACCATGATGCATTAGTAGCCCTCGCCATCAACCCCTAATTTCATCAAAACCCACCAAGGAAAACGAATACGAATAACCGACTCGTTTAATTCTATCTCGCCAACCAAGGCCTCGACCTGTTGCTACGGTGTTGCAATCGCCTTCCTTGATAATCGACAAATCTCCCTTAGTCAACTCCGCCGGTGACCGTCGCCGATTACACCACGGTTGCCTATGGATTCGTCAACCTGAACGTGAACTGACTGAACGTGTTTAAAAAAATTAAAAAGGAAAGAAGGAGATACAAAGTGTTAAAAAAAGGACAGAAGACAATTTTTCACAATTTTTGGAAAAATTGATTATCGAAATAATGATATGAATCTCATGTGGATGCCGTTACGAAATATTTCCTCCGTTAGCGGACTTAGTGGTGATCTAAAGGAGTGTCATAAAGTGGTCATCTTTAACTCACAACTCAATCCGCAAAGGTCATCTCTAACTCATAATCAAGCCTCCGCATTTGCTAGGACCGGAGTTTAAAACACATAGAGTGGAACACCGTACATCCTAAACTAACACGAAATCCCTAGCGATATGGAAATCTAACCAAACAATCTCAATCAATCATAACATTTCAGAGAAGAATTGCACTATAACTTTCTGATCAAGCATGAGGAGTTACTACAATCATCCCGCGTTCCTCTCGAACACGCGGTCCATCATTCCACAAAGGCGTCTTTGATCTAGCCACTTTCATAGTCTAGTGGTGGTCCTTAGAGGCATTTATAGCACCTAACTTTTTCCATCAACGAGGTTTCCTCGGGGCCTCTCGGACTCCGGATACTCCCTCATCAATCAATCTCCCGTCTTGTCGATGAATCCCCTCTCGGGCATTTCATTGAACACCTGATAATATGCAAACATAGATGTACAGTCCATGAGCATGCTATTATGGTAAAACGTGCAAGAGATCAATATCAACGCAAGATCATCATAGAAACAAGAGATACTACTCATAAGCAAGGAAATCATTAAGACATAGCATCATTCCTAACTCTATCAATGCTGTAATTTGGTTTATACATGCATCAATAGCAATAAAAAGATATAATAAGAAAGAGAGAAAAGTTAGAAATCACCCATAGATAAGGATAAGGGAGATACGAAGAGTTAAAAAAAGGACAAAAGGACAAATTTTGGGCAAAATTGATTATCAAAATAATGATATGGATCTCATCTGGATACCGTCTCCGTTAAAGGACTCAATGGTGATAACTGATACTGTCCAAAGAGTAAATGTCAATGACAAAATACCCAAGAGAAAACTTCAATTGTAAAATAAAAAAAACAGTTTTTTAAATAGTTATAAAAAGTGACCTTTGGATAAAAGGTGAGTGTCGGAGTGGACTTTTCCATTCTCCAATGAACCGATGGTTTTGTTTAAAATTTGAGAGAGTATATCTACTTGATTTGGACCATCTGTTTTAATTTCATGCCAACAATGCACCTTACAACAATAACCAGAAAATATCTAGACAGATTACTAATATTTTTATGTTTAGAAATTGCAAAGCAAGTTATTTTTCCTAATCTTTATTTCGTGTTGCGTTGTATATGTGAGTAGAATATCTTAGAAACTTCGGACTTCAATTACACGGCAACACCCGAATGGCCACTAGCAAAAGCAAAGCTAGACACGTGTGAGTAACTTGCCGTCAAGCACACGTGTGCCGCCACGTGGACCCCACGCGTTTAAGTCCACACGGTCGAAAGAGAGTCCCACCATATATATTTTCAAATTGTCGCCAATTTTCGTCGCCGGTTCTTATGTACAGAAGCGACCGGGAAGCTTCTTCCTACTTGCTCTGCGAAAAATCAGCTAAACTATGGGCCTCTCGAATTTTCCGGCCGCCGCGTCCGGTGGTCTGCTCCCTGCTCTGGTGATGAACACGGTGCTCTGTGCTGCTCTGATCCTCCGATCTCTGCTTGGAATCGTGGGCTTCATCGGGTCTGATTCAGGTTTCGAGGACGCGATTGGTGGTAGTGGCTCTGTTGTTAGAGAGCGAAGGATCGCGAATACCCAGTATAAGTTATTGCGCGGCGGCGGCGGCGGGCAGGGCGGCGACGCCGTGGAGTGTTGTGTGTGTTTGTGCCGGTTCGAGGGGGAGGAGTATGTTAGCGAGCTGTTTTGCCGGCACTTATTCCACAGAGCATGTCTGGATAAGTGGTTCGATTGTTACGATCATGTTACTTGCCCTCTCTGTCGATCTATTTGTTAGATATGAGGGGCATGTGTGATTATTTTCCGATTCCGAATATGAGAAATCAGGAATACAATCTGGTGAATGTTTTTTTGTCCCATCTAGAATTTGGGGGTAAGATGAATAATTGAACTGGAAGTATATTTTATTTTACTGGAGTAGTTTTTATAGGTGTAAAATAGTACGCAAAAATAGTAATTTACTTGCTAAAATTGTACCCACTACTTTTTTTTTGAGTGGATTTTAATAAAAGTTTCACTTACGTATTTTTTAAAAGGTAATTTAAAATTTTATTTTAAAAACTAAAAAAAAAATACATCTCAAAGGTGGTGCACGTACAGAGTAAATCAACTTCTTTTTTTTTCTATATAAAAAAACCAAAACAATTACAGTCAACACTAGTAGGTGGAGTTAACTAGGTGGTGATGCAGCGGCCGAGAGAGTAGTGGTGCAACAGCATAGGGGCAGCGACGATAATGACATGTTTGGATTTAGGGTGCCAGTGGTCTATTCCTAGGTCCGAAGTTTATGGAGGTATTTGAAGGAGTTCTTTTTGTTCGTCACCTATTTCAAAACGACGTCGTTTTGTATTTTAACGGTTAAACGTTAACGTCGTATCGCGGTTGATTTCTTCTGCATGATCGTTGAGCAACTCCTCCCCCATCACCAGTCTTGTAGTTATAGCACTCCATACTCACATTGAGCATCCAAATCACAATTTATTTTTTTCCCGGTCTTTACTGAGTCATTTGTGATAATCGGTAATGTGAGATGTTTCGGAGTCTCAATACCAACTACTTCTAAAATATCATTGTTTCCCACCAAGAAATTCTTCACAAGAAATTCTTTACACCTTCTGAGAGTTTTTTGAATGCCACAAACCAAGACTTGTCTCGGGCTACATGTACATTAGAAGTAGTAGGTATACATACCTTGGTAGAATTTCTTCAATCCTTAGCAAAATGGCCCTTGTTGCTACAATTGAAACACTTCAGCTTGGAAACATCCCTCTTTTTCTTGAACTTATTCAAGTTGGGTCCGTTCCACCGCTGTTTCCACTGACCCTTGCCATTCCCATTGCTGTCCTTACCAAACCATTTCCTTTTCTTACTCCATTTCTTATTGGACGAAGAGGTGGAGGGAACATATTCCTTGAATGATTCTTAAGAGCCATTACTTCTGCTTCAAGTAATAAATGGCGGGCAATATCATCAAATTACTTAATTTGAGAGTTGTGGCGCAAGTTGACATTCATCAACTGCCACTCCTCATCAAACAAAGACCTAATCATAGCCTACACTTATTGCTCATCAGTGAGGTCATGTCCCGCTTCCTTCAATTGGTGGATCATGCGTGACATCTCACGCAAGTGGGAGCTCATGGTGTGATCCGGTCTCATGACATAGTTCTCAAACTTCAATATCATGGACATTTGTTTCTCAATAGAAACATCACCAAACTTAGCTTTGACAACGTCCCAAATTCCCTTGGCACTTTCAATTGTCGAGAATTCCACCATATCTCATCCACCATAGTAGAGAGAAAGGTGACTCGACACAAACTGTTCTTTTTCTGGTTTGTCACATAGGCATCACCATTTCCACCCTCTTCAGAAGGTGTAACCTCATTACTCAACACATCAAGCGTGTCTTGCTCAATCAATATGAACTTGACATTTTTTTGCCAAATTGAATAGTTTTCAACATCCAATTTCAGGTCCTTGTTCAACTCAGCAATGATATTCTTACATGCCATCTACAATGATGCAATCACATGTTTTTAAAGTTCAATTAACACAACAAGACTCATGCAAGCAACACATTGCACAAAATCACTTCAAGCATGTTCATACATAGCAAAAGAAGTGCTTATAGAACCCAATTAGAAATATACAAACATGTTTTCATGGCTTCAAACACATGTTCTTCATTGAGCCTCAAGAGGGTTCTATTCACTTTTCACACTTGTACACTCGGTCATGCAACAAATACATGTACCATTGTACCATAACCTTAAACTATAGTCATTCAACCCTTTAGTCTCCATAAGGATGATTCCCAGGAAACATGGAGGAGTCAAAATAGTCTCACTTAATATTCACATCCTTAGATAAAATCTCCATTATTAGCCTTTAGAGTACGGACTTGTAGCTTAAATTACAAGAATGACACTTATATGTAACACTTACATGCAATCATTGAAGGACATTTATAAATCAAATTTGTATATCCATGTTCTACAACATACATATATGTTCTATTGATTTAGACACATTAAATCATACATTATAAGCATTTTAAACAAGCAAACACATTGCAATTTCATGCTTATACGATTCGGTCAAAACTAGTGCACATTTGCACAACACTCAAGTCATTTACATCACAAGTAAATGTTTCCAAAATTTCGGCCATTCAATGATTCTCATAGAATCCATACATCAACACATGATGTTCATAAGATTTTCATGTATTCGTAGCATTCAACAAGCATACAAGCCACCAAGACAACATGTTTTTCAAACTTTTCAGTTTTTCGGTTTTATGCCAATTTCTCATGCATTTTCCAACTGAAATTATTAAAACATACATATGTAAGAGATCATTACCCTCTAGCTCTAATACCATTTGTTGATTTTAGAGGTCCCTTAAACATACTTTCATGTTAATCTTTCTCATACACATCTTTCTCATACCCATACTTTGATAAAATGTGCTCTAATCGTTCTTTTCCATCAAGTTACTCCCGGCTCCTGCGAGCTAGAGTATTAGCTCGAAGTTCTTGGTACGCTAGGGAATTCCAACACGGTATGCGTTCAATGAGTTGGTTAGAAGCATTGAGAGCTTTATTGGTAGAGTGCATGGTGACAATCATATTCCAAAGGTGATGGGATGTACAATATTTCTGCAGGTATGCGTTTTGTCTTCTGCTTACTATCGATATTTGTTTTTCATATAATAAGAAATGAACAATGTGCCTTCTTCTATTGTAGATGTTTTATTTGCGAAAGATTGCGACGGGGGCTAACATTTCCAGGGGAATGTCGCCCATAATCTTCTTCACTCCTAAGATTACCATCTTGTACATGACTCACTATAGGGTACGTTGAAATTGTTTATTTTTATCATTTCTTATGAGGGTGATCTTAATTAGTTCTAATGACTATCCAGAGTCTTGAATGTGAGAATGTTGTATTTGACAATGAAGAGGAAGCAGAAGAGGAAGGTGAAGATGAAAGGTATAGTGGAGAAGATGAGTGATGTGAAGATCGAAGGGGTCAGTTGGCCTTAGAGTACGATCAAGGGCCTGTGAGAGATGGGAATGAGAAGGTGGATAAAGATAACAGTGGGTTAGAAAAGGAAGTTGCTAATTTGAGAATGGAGGTGATGGAGCTGCGGCGTGAAGTTGAGTATGTCAAGGAGCTGCGGAAGGAAGTAGCTGTTCTCCGCGAGAATGAGAAAAAGCTGAAACAGCAGTTGAGCCATCTTAATGAATTCAATGGAACTTTACGAAAAGATGTTGATGGTTTACATAAGAGAATAGAGGAAATTGTCAGCATGGCGCGAAAAGGAGTTCAGTTCAGTATCATGTTGATGCACATGTGGTAGAAGCTTCAATTAATGTTGTTCAGATGGAGCCAGATTGGCAGAGAGTTGAAAATACTCCAAAGAAGGCTAATTTTGTTGAAATGCAGAAACTGAGGTGAATTTACCTTTGGTGAAGGATGCACCGGACTCACAAAACATAGTTACGAAGCTTCCCCTAGATAGGCCTCCCGCAACCCGGGTTGAGAATGTGAGTATTTGCAATAAAGAACAATAATAATACTAAAACCTTGGAGCATGAGATGTTCCTAAATGGCCCTAGTCGCGTGTTATAAAGGACAAATGTTGATATAACACATGCGAGACTAGCATAAAGGTAGATTCATGTGGGACGTGGAATCTAGCTTATGATTACATAAGTAGTTGTAATGGTCCGACCCACTTGGTAGAACTTAAGTAATCGTGACATGATTATTATAAGCTCTACACATAAACCATAGTGCGTGTAGTCTTCGACACGAGAGTATGAAGATCTTCTCATAGTGAGCTGCATACTTTGATTCTATGTGCTATCCCTTCTTGACCGAAAGAGTGTGCTAGTTTTGGGTGTATAGTGAATTACGGAGTAAGACTGTCATACGTCAAGACGGGATTCGTCACTCCCATGTCACGGGAGTTTATTCTCCACTGGCCAGGTTGAACACGGTTCAATTAGAGAATATGATGAAAAGACATAACATGTGCACTAATGTGGTTTGGTTGATAGGTGAAGTTTCCGTCGCGTTTTTAAACGGATTCTATATTACTTGGGTAACGGTGATGTGTTGCTAGATACCGTTCAATGTCAGTAATTATGAGTGAGACATCATAATTATTGCCAACGTAATAAGAACCTACTGAGTCGCACACTCAGTGAGTTAATTATAGAGTGTTTTCAGCAAGAGATAAAAGAGTGGTGACTTAAGTGTCAACTTTTGGAAAGTTAAACACTTAAGTAATATAGAGGAATGAGTCTAGGGACTAGTTATGAAATAAACCCAAAAATCAAGGTTAATTAAATAACTTGTCGCCGCCCTGAATGCGCATACGATTTTGTTGTGTGCTCGATGCGTGTTTTTGACACGTTTCACCAAATACTCTTTACGGTTTGGGCAGGAATAATTATTAGAAAATACAGAAACGTTCTCTGTAATTTTCTGATTGATCTCGTGTGCTCCGTTCTCCGAGGAACTGTCGCTAGCACGGCAAAAAGGAGGAACGTGGACTCAGTAATTGCTCGCGCGTGGATACCGTAGAGTGTCTGTACGTTCAGATCTACCGAACGCATTTGAAGTAATTTTACGGTAATTTATTCAACCATAATTGTACGTTTTCGATTGTACATGGATCATGTCCGGGGTTTTATTTTTCCGCTGCGTTATTTGATGATACAAAACCCCAATCGAGAGGTCCCAAGTAAGTATTAGTATTCGATATTAGTATATCTGATGAGGTCGAGGAGACGGAGCATATTGAGAGAAATTGTTACAAATTTTTCATGTTTTGACATTGATTTATCTGTGCGGGGAGGTCTTAGTAAGGGTAGGTGGGATGTTCCTTGAGAGGGTAGACATTGCTACAAGACTATCCCCAAACAAGGAGCTTTGTGATGGGATCATCGATACTTGACTTTCAGAGGCATCTAGAAATGATTCATTAACTATTAGAGGGTACACAGTGTCTGCCCATGGCATCCTTCTAGACTTTAAACTCCGAAAGAAGAACGTTTAGGCCACCATTCCATACACAAAGGCCAATTTACGGTCTTTATATCTTGCCAATAACACTCCGTCACATTTAACGGTTATTACAATACCGTTTACAATTAATTCTAACTCTTCTTCTACCTTCGTTCTTCTTCTGCGACCGGCTTCAAATATGATTTGCACACAAAAGTTTTCTAGGGCTCCATCGTTACTTTTGGTACATTGTTGTTCCCGAGGATTCATTTTCAAATCTGCTTTGCGATGGCACGGATGGTGGGTAATCGAATGTTGGAAATTCAGGCTGAATATGCGCCAAGAATGCCTTGTGATAAGGGTGAATCTTCGATCAAGTCAAACAACATTGGATTTAGCTACAAGAACACCGAGCTTTACTTCCAATACGAGCATCATATCTCCAACCCTCAACACAAGGTGAGTTTAGTTTCTTGTAGCACATATGTGTAATTTATGTATTTCTTATAATGTTCGAACCGAGTGCCATCTATTCTACTTCCACGGGGTCACTTGACAACCTTATAGGGCCACGGGGCTTCTTCAACTGTGGTGACATGGTACAGTAAACTCCCAAAATGTGTTAAAGATTTCTTTAAGAGACACATTGGTTTGGAAGAGTTTAGAAGTGCATTGAAGAGGACCTACTATGACAGACAACCGAGGGCATTGAGTTACTTCGGTGGGACACTACACATTCTTTCTACTTCCCTGATAGGTGAGATGACCATGACCCCAATTGACTTTGTCGCTATAAGCGGATTGAGATGTTATGGTAAAAGGCTTCCAATTGACATTGTCATGGGGAAAGATCTGAAAGGTTAGAGAATGCTATTGGCGAGCACTGGGAAATGTGGTATAATAAAAAGGATGTTAAATATACAGATGTGATGAAGGCTTATGAAGAATATGACACCAGTACTTCGGAGAAAAGAGATCACCTATTGAGGGTGTTTTATTTTGTCTTGATAGACATGACATTCATGGCAGACACTAGTAGTAGTAGTGTTGATACATTCTGGCTCTCATGTCTTGAAGACATCCCTACAATGAAGACTTATGATTGGGGAAGTGCAGGGTTGACAACCCTTTATTTATGGATGGCTTTAGCAGGGGTCGAGCTGGTAGTGGTGGTTACTGGGAGCCATGGCAAGCTTGAGCTTCGGAATACTTTAGGGATATAGGCCCCTCATTCAAATCTCTTGATGTTTAGGCTTGGAGGACCTCATTTCCAAGGGCAAAACATTGGTCACAAGGGGCGCAAGGGAGGAATTTGAAGGACACGACTTTGTACAAGGAGCGTTTGGAGAACCTCTGTTACAAGGGTAATCCGGAGTCCATATGGTAATGATTTTCCATAGTATATAAATGAGAGTCATGACAAAGCGAAGAAGCATGTACTTTTGGAGTCACCTTATGGTCGAGCTTGGTATCTAGGAGAGAGAGTTATGCGGCCTTTGGGCGGGCGGGATAGTGAATAGTGGAAACCAAATGGTCCCCGCCCACCACTTAATACAATGTTCTAGAGGAGTAGACAACAATAGAGTTGTATGATGCATTGCAAGGGGCATATCTTTGGTCGGTGGGTTGATGCTTTCCTTGGGGATATACCTTATGAGAATTGGTGGATGGACCAAATGCAGAAATTGAACAAGATTAGCGGGAATCACTTGTCCCAAAACCAAGCAAAGTTGGTGATAAAGATCCAAGCTGATGGAGGAAGTGCGATGGTGAAAACTCAAATGTGGCTGCGATGGGGGAACATTGAAGGAGGTGATGGCCTGGTACAAGATGATATTGAGGTAGGCTGTGTTCTTTGTTCTCAATTAACTCCATAAGAACATTGCTACGATCTTTGAAGCAAATAGGAGGAAGAGCTTGATAAATATCGGGTCACAACTGGGCACGTGGAGGAGAATGCACCGGATAAACAATCACCTAAGAGACATCTGTCCCGAGTTGAAACTAGAGCTTGAAAAGGTAGAAGAAACCATAGAATGATTTTTCGTTAACTTTAAGAATGATTGTCGGTTGATACATTGTTCCCTTAATGAATTGGTATTGATATATTATCACATTTAACGTTAGTATGATTAATGATTCACTTTCAGAGTAAGCAATAGGGGCCATATATGGGGACATTGATGTTAGGAATCTGTGGCCTGGAGGTGGCGACCTGATTGGTCCCTAAATTGACTAACTGGCCACTTTCATGGACCATTTATGCCCTTTTCCACCATCTTTTGGGAATGAACGTCATAATAATGTTAATAGCATAAACAATTCAATTTAAGTCTTAAGAATTGGGTCAATATATAGGGACAATGACGTTAGAGCATAAACAATTCACTTTAAGACTTGAGCAACTTCATACATGTGACAGCAAACAACATCACAACTGCAAACAAAATAAACATTAATTATGCCTATTTAAATGCCAATAGAGCACCTCCTTCTCCACATCAAATAACCTTCTCATCACGGTTGACTCATGCTTCACTCATCAACCTCCGTCTGGGGCTGCATTCCTCCATCATCTTGATCGTTCCATCTCTTCCCTCCAAATTATAATAGGGACATGTAACTCCACGATTTATGTGAAAACAACAAGTGATTTCCAGAATGTCCTTGGTAATGCTGCATCCCAGGTTGAAGGTTAAACTTTTCAGACTCATCGAGGCTGCTGCTCAGATGTCCCAGTATTTGAGTTTGAGGTTCTGACTCTGGTTCAACTTCTGGTGGCTCGGCTTGGTCATCCTCCAAAGTACATTTACGTATGTGGTATATTAATTGTCTAATTTTGTGAATCGGATTAAGGATAAGATTGGTCAAATAAAACATCTGAGAGGACCATATGGTGATTGATCTAATTATGGTGAGTAATTCCATTTGATAAAAGATGTGGGGTTTTAACAGTGTGGTAGATAGAGTTCGTAGGTAGTTGATGGGTAGGCGTGTGAAACTCTATATAAGGAAAAGAGTCCTCATGTGGCTTTCACCACAACGTCATTAGCAAAACTTACGATTGAGAAGTTCTCCACCCATTAAGTCTGCATTGTTGGAATAAGGAGAAGGCACTGACTTTATCAATCTTAATTATTGCGTTTTCTTGATGGGCTAAATCGGTCGGATGTTTATTATTAGTATTAATTGTATTACATCTTCTCGTGTTATGATCCATTGTTGTTGTTGAAATTAATTAACGTATGGTATCATTACATGATCATAGAGTACATGTTTGTTTTTAATTGCTTTGAAATTCGAATAGAAATTTTGATCAGTTGTCTATTCGATGCATGTCTAGCCTCAGCTCTTTTTGTTTTGATCTGTTGCTGGAATACACATGTTAGCAATTAAATATTCTATTCAATCGATTGGAACCGAATTGAATATTTGTTCTACAACGTATATCCTTTCATAATTGTTTTAATTAATTGATTGGGTAATCAATTAATTATTGGGAGAAAAGGAAAGGCCTTCTGTTGTGTCCAAAATTGATTTATTCAAAGCACAATTAGCAATGATATGACTGGAAGCGATACTGCATCAACGTGGAGTGCTCCGTGGCGGTTGTGGTGGGCAACCGGAGGCGATTTGGCATCATTGACTACAAAACAGGGGCTGTTGGCTGGCGCTCAGCCGCTGGTTTGCGCGGATTCGAGCTGCAGCGATGGGGCGATCGACGCGGCGGAACGGCGGTGGTGCGCTGACTGGCGGGCTGCGTCGTTTTGGGTCCGGCAGCACGCCGGAGGCGAGGCGGCGGCGGCAGACCAGGAGAAGAACGCTTTCTGCGTTCTGCAAGTCAAAAAGAGAAGAAGATGATTTAGGGTTTCTCGGGTAAACCCCAATTCGGTCCCCTAAACATTTTTCTTATGTCGTTTTGGGCCCTAAAGTTTTATTTCATTCAGTGACATCCGGTTTGGTTGCTGAAATGAAATAATGGCCCTCAAATCTTTCTGGGTCATTCAAAACAGGCCCAAACCTTTAACAGAGGTTCTAAATTTCCTGTTTTTAACCAGAAATGTCCCTAAACTTTTTTCTAAAGCCAAATAAAGTTTATAATCTTTCAATAAAGGTTAAATTCACTTTAATTAAAGAGACATATACAGTTTTAATGTCTCATAAGTAAAATTGAAGTGAGTATGCGTGATAAATAATTAATTCTTTTGATTAAATTACGCAAATAATTATGGCAACATATGACTTGAGAGAAATTCAAGTGTTTTAATTCTCTCATTTGGTAAAGTCATATGAATTTTTTAAAATGAGCCCCTTAATTGCCGGATTGTGAAGGTAACATAAAGGTGTGTCCTGTTGTGGGAGGGTTTTATGAGGTTTATTAAATTGTTGCCACCAAAGTGGTCAATTTGATGAATCTTGTAAGATTCCGTTCTCGCATGATTAGGGACGTCTCTAGAATTAATGCATGGTTTTTCTGCCCAAAGGTGTTGATCATGTATGGAGTTTAGAGATGATACACATATGACATCTGATTGAGGAACGACTTGTATGAACTCTCTATTCACCCAAAAGTGGTAGAAAAGTGAGTATAAGAAATTCCTCGAATCGTCATTATGTGTGAGGATTTAAGATTGCATGTTAAGGATTCTGCCCAGAGGTGTTTTCATGATGATGTGCTTGAATTCTCTTACAGATACTATTTTTGGCTTTAAGTATCATGGTTACCTTACAAATTATTGACATTTGCGTTTATTTAATCTTCTTCAGTCACCTTTTCTGTTAACAACAATATGGTCACCATTGAGTTGTTAACTGGCTCCAACTTCAAGAAATGGAAGCAAGATGTGGAATTTGCTCTCGAGATGGCGGATGTGAATCTCGCCATGATCGTTGATAAGCCTGCAGATCTCACCGCTACAAGCAATTAAGAGGAGAAGAAGGCTTTTGTTGCTTGGGAGAAATCGAACCGCATGTGCTATCTTTCTATAAAGAGGTCCATTCCTGAACACCTGCTTAGTGGTATTTCCGATTCTAAAGATGCAAAAGTTTTCCTTGATTCTGTGTCCCAGAGGTACAAGGTATCCTCAAATGCTGAGATAGGTACCCTATTAAGAGAACTTTACTCCATGAGGTATGACGGAGTAAAAGGTGTTAGGGAGTACATCATACGAATGGTTCACATTCAGTCGAAACTCAAAGCGCTTAATATTGTCCTCCCTGATGCATGCATTGTGCATCAAGCACTTAACACCCTTCCTGTGGAGTATGGGCTTCTTGTCACTACTTATAACTCTCAGGACGAGGCTTGGGCGGTCAATGACCTCATTACCAGGTGCGTCGCTGAAGAGGAGAAGCTTAAGAGTGAGAAGTCCCAGACTGCCTTGTTTGTATCAGGAAAATACAACAAGAAAAAGGGTGGTAAGAAGTATAGTGCTCCTAAAAATGTTCAGACTCAATCTAATGGTCAAACTGGAGCAGTGGGTGGTCCAAATCTGGTGATTGAGAAGAAAGTGAAGAAATGTTTCTTCTGTAAGAAAAGAGGTCACTTCAAGAATGATTGTCCTAAATTTAAAGCTTGGTCAGCTAAGAATGGGCATAAAGGTAATGACTCATTGGCTCTTGTTTTACATGAATCCAATTTGGCTATGGCCCCATCCAGTTCCTGGTGGCTCGATAGCGGTGCAACCACTCATGTGGCTTACACTTTGCGAGGATTCATAAGCAAGAGGAAGCCAAATAAAGAAGAGTCAAGGCTCGTCGTTGGCAATAATGAAGAGGTGGAAGTTGAATTCATAGGAGTTGTTTGTCTAAATTTGAATACTGGATTTAGACTTATTTTGAATAACACATTCTATGTACCGTCTTTTAGACGGAATTTGGTTTCAGTTTCCATGTTGGACAAAGAAGGTTATGCTTTTGAAATCAATAATAGTTTGGTAAAATTATTTTTGAATTCAAAGCATATTGGTACATGTTCTTTGTCCTCAGGGCTATACAGATTGTGTTTGACTCCGAGTGACATTTATGCCACCTCATATAATGTTGAAAAAATTATTGCCAAAAGACCTCTCATAAAGGAACAATCTTTCATGTTGTGGCATAAAAGGTTGGGCCACATCTCTAGGGAAAGGGTAGAAAGGTTGATAAAGGAAAACATCCTACCTACTCTTGACTTCAGTGACCTGGAGACATGTGTTGATTGTTGTAGAGGCAAGTTGACCAAAGTTAAGAAAAGAGGAGCTACACGTAGGTCATATCTATTAGAAGTGATCCACACCGATATAAGCGGACCTTACTCACATATTGTTTGTAACTCCAAATATTTTATCACATTCATTGATGATTATTCCCGATATGGTTACATGTACTTGATTAAGGAAAAGTCTGAAGCTCTTGAAAAGTTTAAGATCTTCAAGACTGAAGTCGAGAAACAGTTGGGAAAAGTCATCAAGGTTGTGAGATCTGACCGAGGTGGTGAGTATTATGGCAAACATGGGGACAATGGACAAATTAAGGGTCCGTTTGCCAGATACTTAGAAAGCTGTGGAATAGTGGCTCGATTCACTATGCCGGGAGTCCTGAACAGAATGGTGTAGCCGAAAGGCGGAATCGCACCCTAAAGGATATGATGAGGAGCATGCAAAGTAGGACAAATTTGCCTGACTTTCTATGGGGTGAGGCTATTAAGGCAGCCTTGTATATTCTCAATCGAGTACCTAGTAAGTCAGTTCAAAAGACGCCTTTTGAGTTGTGGACCGGTAGGAAACCCAGCTTGAATCATTTTCGAGTTTGGGGTTGTCCTGTAGAAGTGCGATTGTACAATCCCTTTGAGAGTAAATTGCAGCCTCGTTCTACTCGTTGTTATTTTATTGGATACCCCGAACATTCTAAAGGGTATAGATTCTACCGTAAAGATGGAGGTACTAGAATTGTGGAATCACAGACAGCTAAGTTTCTGGAACACGATGTGACTGATGAATGTGATCACTTTGAGATAGATAAGGAGGTACAAGCAAGTACTATTTGTGTCCCTCTACCCTTACATCAAGAGACCGTGGATCCTTTACCTGTGGATACTCCAATTGAGGAAGAACCTTTACAACCACCGGTTGAAGAGGTTATCCCAGCACAGGATGCAGTAGCAGAGGTTCCACTTAGACGGTCAAGTAGGGAGAGGAGGTCAGCTATACCTTCTGATTATGTAGTCTATCTTGGGGAGAGTGATTATGATATTGGTCATGTAATTGATCTAGTGACATTTTCAAGCTGTTTCTAGTTCTCGAGATGGATTTATGGTGGGATGCAATGAGGGATGAGATGCAATCTATGCAACACAATAAAGTGTGGGAGCTTGTTGAGCTACCTAAAGGCTGTAGACCCGTTGGTAATAAATGGGTGTACAAGACTAAAAGGGATCCTAATGGAAAGATTGAGAGGTTTAAAGCCGGCTGGTTGCCAAAGGGTACACACAGAGAGAAGGAATTGACTATGTTGATTTATTCTCTCCGTGTCCTCTAAAGACTCATTTCGAGTCATTATGGCACTTGTAGCTCATTATGATCTAGAGTTACACCAGATGGATGTTAAAACCGCATTTCTAAATGGGAACTTGAAAGAAGAAGTCTATATGGAACAGCCTGAAGGTTTTAAGGTAGCTGGAAAGGATCATATGGTATGTAGACTTTTAAAGTCTATTTATGGTCTGAAACAAGCTTCTCGTCAATGGTACCTGAAGTTTGATGAGGTAATCACCTCATTTGGTTTTCTGGAAAACCAAGTCGATAGGTGCATATATCACAAGGTCAGTGGGAGCAAAATTATCTTTTTGGTCCTTTATGTGGATGATATTTTGCTTGCGACAAATGACTTAGGCATGCTGCATGAAGTTAAGCAGTTTTTGTCTAGGCAATTCGACATGAAAGACCTTGGTGAAGCATCATTTGTTCTTGGTATTGAAATCCACAGGGACAGATCTCGAAACTTGTTGGGTCTCTCTCAAAAGGCATACATTGAGCGTGTATTAAAGAGATTTAATATGAATGATCAGAACCTTGGAATGTGCCAATTACTAAGGGTGAAAACCTGAGTTTGGCACAATGTCCCAAGAATGACTATGAGAGAGAATCCATGAGAGATGTTCCATATGCTAGTGTTGTAGGAAGCCTGATGTATGCTCAGGTATGCACTAGACCGGACATCGCATTTGTAGTAGGTCTCCTAGGAAGATATTTGTCAAATCCTGGGCATGACCATTGGGTTGCTGCAAAGAAAGTTTTGAGGTATTTAAAGGGAACCAAGGATTACATGTTGACCTTTAAAAGGGTTGACAACCTTGAGCTGGTTGGCTATACGGATTCAGACTATGCCGGTTGCAAGGATGATCAGAAATCCACATCATGATATATTTTCATGTTAGCAGGTGGTGTTGTATCATGGAAAAATGTCAAACAGACACTTGTGATCTCTTCTACCATGCATGCAGAGTATGTAGCATATTTCAAAGCTTCTATGCATGCTACATGGTTGAGAAATCTCATTAGTGAGATGTCACTTGTTAATTCCATTGCTAAGCTCATTCGGTTATATTGCAACAATCTTGCAGTGTGCTGTTTGCAAGAATAATAAGAGCATTTCGGGGCTAAGCACTTGGAGATCAAATACTTGACTGTTAAGGAGCAAGTCAGAAAGGGTGAAGTTGAGATAGAGCACATTGGGACTGAATATATGGTTGCAGATCCTCTAACCAAGGGACTTCGCTCTGAAAGTTTTAGGAGCCATGTTACTAATATGGGATTAGTAGAGTCCTTTGATGTACTTGGTTAGTGGGAGTCTTGTTTAGTTGTTCTATCATTCTGTTTTTAAAACACTTTTGGTTTGTGTTTTATTTTTTGTGCATATTATAATGAATGATGTTATTCAGTCATAAATTTTCTTCACTATAATATGTTGCTAAAGTCTTAAGATGAGTGTCAATCTTAAGCAAAGGCCCGGGGCATTATATGTGGGCCTTGTGATTGTATGTCTTCTGTGACACATAAGGGTCATCTCGAGATGCATACAGATTTATAGACATACATGCTCGGATGAGCAATAAAGGATTTCTCTAGCGTGCTTGTGCCGCTGAAGGAGAGAAATCAATGTGACCGACAAGCAAACAACAACTGATATAGATCATAAAGTTGCTGTTGTTGTTGCTTGCCACACTTCCACATCGTGTTCATGTCGATAAGGTGCATTGATGTGTGTGACCATGGAAGGGGCTGCATTCCTGATTAATGCAGTTTCCGCCACGATCCTCCATTGAGAATCTTATTGGACGGAATGGTATCTGGAGTTGTTTTATGACCAATTATTTTCAAAAGTGCGCACATAAAGTTTTAAGTTGTCTTAATCCGATAAAATCGTTTTGTTTTCAAAATGATGTCGTTTTAAAATTCTTGATAATTAATATGCCCAAGTGGGAGAATGTTAGAATTTTCTGTATGTGGGCTATATTAATTGTCTAATTTTGTGAATCGGATTAAGGATAAGATTGGTCAAATAAAACATACAGAGGGACCCATATGGTGATTGATCTAATTACGGGCCAGTAATTCCATTTGATAAAAGATGTGGGGTTTTAACAAGTGTGGGCCGATAGAGTTCATGGGCCGTTGATGGGTAGGCCCATGACAAACTCTATATAAGGAGAGCTAGGTCTTTCCCCCACTACTTTCACCACAACATCATTAGGGCAAAACTTCTGATTGAGAAGTTCTCCACCCATTGGGAGTGCCATTTGTTGGAATAAGGAGAAGACCTACGCTTTATCAATCTTAATTCATTGCGTTTTCTTGATGGAGCCTAAATCAGTCGAGATGTTTATTATTCCATGTTAATTGTATTCTATGCTCTCATGTTATGATCCTGTTGGCTGTTGAAATTAATTAATGACCTCATTTCCAAGGGAAAAACATTGGTCACAAGGGCGCAAGGGACGAATCAAGGACATGACTTTGCACATGGAGCATTTGGAGAACGCCTCGATTACAAGGGTAATCGAAGTCAATGAGGTAATGATTTGCCACAGATATAAATGAGAGTCATGACAAAGCAAAGAAGCATGTACTGGAGTCACCTTATGGTTAGGCTTGGTATCTAGGAGAGAGGGCTATGCGGCCTTTGGGCGGGCAGGATAGTGAATAGTGGAAACCAAATGGTCCCCCGCCCACCACTTAATACAATGTTCTAGAGGAGTAGACAACAATAGAGTTGTATGATGCATTGCAAGGGGCATATCTTTGGTCGGTGGGTTGATGCTTTCCTTGGGGATATACCTTATGAGAATTGGTGGATGGACCAAATGCGAGAAATTGAACAAGATTAGCGGGAATCACTTGTCCCAAAACCAAGCAAAGTTGGTGATAAAGATCCAAGCTGATGGAGGAAGTGCTGATGGTGAAAACTCAAATGTGGCTGCGATGGGGGAACATTGAAGGAGGTGATGGCACTGGTACAAGATGATATTGAGGTAGGCTGTGTTCTTGTTCTCAATTAACTCCATAAGAACATTGCTACGATGCTTTGAAGCAAATAGGAGGAAGAGCTTGATAAATATCAGGTCACAATCGGGCACGTGGAGGAGAATGCACCGGATAAACAATCACCTAAGAGACATCTGTCCCGAGTTGAAACTAGAGCTTCAAAAAGGCAGAAGAAACCATAGAATGTTTTTTTTTGTTTAACTTTAAGAATGATTGTCGGTTGATACATTGTTCCCTTAATGAATTGGTATTGATATATTATCACATTTAACGTTAGTATGATTAATGATTCACTTTCAGAGTAAGCAATAGGGGCCATATATGGGGACATTGATGTTAGGAATCTGTGGCCTGGAGGTGGCGACCTGATTGGTCCCTAAATTGACTAACTGGCCACTTTCATGGACCACTTATGCACTTTTCCACCATCTTTTGGGAATGAACGTCATAATAATGTTAATAGCATAAACAATTCAATTTAAGTCTTAAGAATTGGGTCAATATATAGGGACAATGACGTTAGAGCATAAACAATTCACTTTAAGACTTGAGCAACTTCATACATGTGACAGCAAACAACATCACAACTGCAAACAAAATAAACATTAGATTATGCCTCTTTAAACTCCAATGGATCACCTCTTTCTCTACATCAAATAACCCTCTCATCATGGCTGACTCATGTTTCAGCTCATCAACCTCCGTCTGGGCTGCATTCCTCCATCATCTTGATCGTTCCATCTCTTCCCTCCAAATTATAATAGGGACATGTAACTCCCGATTTATGTGAAAACAACAAGTGATTTCCAGATTGTCCTTGGTAATGCTGCATCGCAGGTTCAAAGTTCAACATTTCAGAATCATTGAGGCCGCTGCTGAGATGTCCCAGTATTTGAGTTTGAGGTTCTGGCTCTAGTTCAACTTTTGGTGGCTCAGCTTGGTCATCCTCCAAAGTACATTTCCTTTTGTCGTGTCTTTTCTCTCCACACTTGCCACATCTCCTTGAAGTTGTGTCTGTTGCTTTCTTCTTTTTAGAAGTGATAGCAACACGATGGAGAACTTAACCACTGTTTCTCCCATGTGCCTCCTGGTTAACATTAGTACCTTTCTCATACACTTCATCAACCCGCTTTAGCAATTCTCTTAGTGCATCATTTATCTGCTCATAGCCTTTCACTAGACATCAACACCATTGTAAACAATCTTGTTACACAAGTTAGCTAGCTCCATTTGCCTTGCCCTGCACAACTCCTCAGCAGACCTCAACTCAATGGATGGTTGGGCAATGGTTCACTAGTTGCCATAGTCCACCTTTTAAGTATCAATGATTCTGAAATCTTGGACGAATGCTCGATCTTCAAGACAGAGAACATGTGTTTACAAGGGATAACTGCAAGCCAATAGCATATAACAATAGAGGATAGGACTAACTTTATTAGGAATGAGGTAAAACGTTATTTATAATTTCCAAAGCTGTTTGTTCCTAATGTGGACGTTAATGTACCTTTATTGTTCATAAGTGGACAAGTACAGGTCATGGTACCATCTGGATGAACACAAACTTGTATTTTTCTGACATCTTCCTTCCTGTAGCGTTGTACCAAATACAACCTCCACTCTTAACTATTTAGTGTTAGCTGCCTTTGACACAAATAAGGGGCTTCACCTCTAATCTCTTCAGTCACCATTTTGAACATTGCATCAGTGTACACTTCTGCAACATGCCTTTCTAAATTTGGAAGATGGGTTGTCAATTGTGCTCCCTTATGTTTGCTTTTATAGTTGTTTTGAATAACCTTCTCCCTCATTCTAGCCAGTGCAATTTCAACATGCCTTACAAATTATAAGAGTTTCAACCTACTTCTAATAAACCTTTTCTAGTAAGAGTGCATTCCTTCACACCTTTGGTTTCTTAACATACCTGCAAAGAAGTGTCCCTTCAGATAGGCTAAAGCCTACATCTTCATCCTCTCATACATCTGCTTCACCCAGGGTTATCTTTTGATCCATACTCGGACACATTTGCATGTCAAACTCTCTCGAAGTCCTCCACATCATCAATGCGGAGCATCAATTTTACAAAAATGTCCTGGAACTCGTGCCTAAACTTTCCATCTTTAACTTTTTCAGAGCAGTTACCCATTAGGTGCCATGAACACAGACGATGTATAGCTTTAGGGAGGACTCTCCTTATGGCTGCACGCATGGCTGCATCTTGATATGTAATAACTGAAACATGGGTCTTCTCATCCATACATTCTAAAAGGTTCTCCAACAACCAAACAAAAGCTTCCTCACTTTGCTCATTTAGAAGAGCACATGCAAATAAACTTATGGAGAAATGGTTATTCACACCAATAAAAGTTATGAAGGGCAATCCATACTCATTTGTTCTGAAAGTTTAATTAAAATCAACAACATCACCAAATGATCGGAAGTCCCTTTGCATTTGGCTATCAGCCCAAAAAAGATAGCAGAGCATGCTCTCCTCATCCACACGATATGTGCAATACATGCCCGAAATCTCTCTCCAAAACCCTTGTCAAGTATCCTATAGCTACCTCGGCATCACTATCCATTATTTGTTCCCTTCTATCACTATCCACAAAGTTGTACAAATCCTTAATACTGAAGCCAACTTTGTTGAATCCACCAGAACTAAGACCAAGTAGTCCATTATCACACTAGTTTTGATGCCTACACTCTTCATCTGCAAGGTTTGTTCCTTTGCTATATTGGTCATGGTTTTTGGTCATGGTTTTGTGTGATGCAACAAGGTGCATTTCTCTTTTTTCAACCATATCATGATTATGACATGTAATGAACTCCCTCACTTCATACTTACCGGTATCTCTAACACAATTCACCTAGAATGATGTAGGACAACCGCACCTTACAAATCTTTTGGGTTCCTTTGCCATTGTTGGGGAGCAAGCTTCTGCTCATCCTCCCCTGCTCTGCTACAAACTCACCTCCTTCTCATGACAAGATCTGTACCTAAGTACATTTTTTTCTCAACTTTCCTCGTTCCAAAACCCATGAATTTTGCATAAGTTTGATAGAACTCTCTACACTCTCAGTATCCTCAAAACACAATATCCTTAAAATCCACAAGTTCTCACTTGTGCAATGGCTTACTCAATTGTAACACTATCCACAAGATCTTTATCATTATACAACTCCTCGTTTGTCACTTCCACTTCTGCATTCTCATCTGTTTCATCTATATTTTCCATATTTTCAACACCTTTGCCTTCCAATTTGAATGTCCAGGAGGATCCCAACTTGCATTACTGGACCTGACCCAGTTCTTTGCCCCACAATCACCATCGTTATTGCCACATACAACCCCATGAAATTCCAAAGAAAATCTCGGTTTTCATCCATCTGTCAACAAATTGCGTTACATATATGAGCAACAACGATACATGGTATGATAACAACGCTATAAATGAACTTTTTTCAGATGCATAAATGAACCACAGCCACAAACGCTGGAACTTGTTGTGAACTGAAAAACGTACCTCGGTTGTGGACTAGGACCACCCCAAAACAACCTTAACACAAAGCAAGCAACCCCATGAGAACACGAGCAAGTAACCCCACAAGAAAATGAGCAAGCAACGAAGATGAAGAATCAAGACAACAACCCCATAAGAATGAATCGGTGAAGCAAACGTATATTATTCTGATCACCCCGAGCGGGTAGTGACTTTGGTATTCCGGGGCTCCGTTTCAAACATGCGGGGCATGTTTTTTGTTGGTCAGACAACTTCCGGATCTTTTCTGAGTATTATTTTTGGGAATGCTTTTTTATTTAAGGTCGCACGAGTCCCTCGCACCTTTCCGCGGAAAATAATTTTCCGGGTTTCTTCAGTAAGCGCGGGAGTGTTATCGGGACCTCAAAAAAGTGAACTTTCAACATATTTGGGGTCGTACGAGCATTCCGCACCTATCCGCGGAAATTAGTTCTCGGGTCGGGACGTTCGCTCCCGGGCGACACCGGGCTTGGGATGAATAATTTGTGACGACAATGGTATGTGGTGTGATATGACTCGGGATGAGTATTGTAATGATAATCGAGCCAGGCACACGTGACGGGATTACTCGGTTGAGCTAGTAAGCGCACACGTCGGGATTTACTTGGGTTAAGCTGGCGCGGTATGACACTCGTGACTTAAAATTAAACATGTGAAACATGATTTGTGTGTGATATGATGTCCCAAGAGTTGTGTTCAGATTTCGTTCCGATCGGAGAAGCGGTTTGAAAGTTGTAGTTGGACTAAATTGCAATTTTGCAAAGTTTGGGGGCCAAAGTGTAAAAAGGAAAATTTGGCGCATTAATTGAAAGAGGACAAGAGTGAGGCGGCTAACATGGTGGAATATGGGACATTTGTCCCATTTTCATGAAAAAAGAGAGAAAAGAAAGGAAATTATAAAAGGAAGAAATATGCCAAAAGGCATGATTATCTTCTTCTTCCTCTTCCTTCCCCTTCTCTACCGTATGTTTCACCATGAATGCGCCTCTTCAAGCTCAAAAACTGATTTCCTTCAATACTCGAAGAAGCTTCGAGGTAAGGTTACCAAAACGATCCTTGTGTTGTGTAAGTGAATAATCGAGGTCGGTTGGTGAAGATTCAGCCCGGTTTGTAAACCGTGAGTGCTGAAGTTTGGAAGTAATTATGGAACCACATTCTGCTTGGTTTATTGGTCTCTAAACCTTCCGAAACGCTGCCGAAATCCGTTTGATTTCTGCACGGAAACCCATCTTGATTTCGGTGAAAGGTAAGGATATATTTGTGATCGAGTGAAGAGATGAGTCTTTTGTGCAATTTGGTTTTGTCAAAAAGGCTCGGTGTAAAGCCGTTTTCTGGCCCGAGCCTTGGTTTTGGCGCCAATGATAATCTTGGTTGATTCTGTGAATTACGAACATATATTCTGTATCTGTGGATTGTTTGTGAACAGGTGTAATCAGAAATTCAGCCAAAACTCTGTCAAAATTTCTACCGGGATCGCTGATCGGGAAATTCCATTCGGACTTCGTGAAAGGTAAGGGTTCGATGTATGTTTGGTGTAGCATTGCATGGCATGCTTACTCGGGTATAGTCGATCGAGGTTAGTTTTGTTTGAGGGTGGCCCGATGACGCCAAACCTAGCTTCGTGGTATAGGCATTGGTGTGCAGTCTTGGGATTCCAATATACCTACGATGGTTATCGATGAATCGATCGAGATTCCGATATACCTACAAAGGTTATCGATGAACCGTGTGAAATATCCTAGTGGTGTAATTGATAGGACTTTTGGGGCTCGCGACCCAGGCCGGTACCATGCTCTCTTGTGTGTGTGTATGTGATCGTATTTGGGTATACCGTGGCAAAGCCAAGAGGATCATTCCAATGACCGCATACTACCATCATTGATTGAACTGCATTGCATTTGGATGATATTGCATTGGTTGAGCATATGGTTGCTATATACATGTGTGTATATATATATATATATATATATATATATATATATATATATACATATATATATCTGTGTTTGATCTTTGGTTAATGCGAGGTTCGGTGTTGTGATAGTGAAACCGTGCTTATACCTACGCCCTTACTAAGTTCTTTCGTGAATTTAGGTGTAAATTAACAATTTATTATATATATATATACATATTTTTGCATTTGATATTAATTTCTAAATAAATTTTTAATTAAATTATAAATATAAAAACAATTATGTAATTATTATATTAAATTGTTTTATTTTTTTGCTAAAAACGAGGAGGCTCGCCATCACGGTCTTACCGCGGCACGGCAGTGGCAAGGCTGCGGTAAGAGCCGCGGCTTTGGTCACGGTAAGGTTGGCTACCGTGGGCAATTTTACTGTGAAATTACCGAGTCCATGCCCGCGGTAATTACAGCGGGTTGGGCATGATGAAGGCGTGTCTCACCGACGTAGTGATTGCATCTGGATTTTCATTCATATTTATATAAACTACATACATTTTTTTTCTAACAAGAAATAATTAACTACTAATTAAGACATTAACTAGGAAAGCATAAATGATGACCCTTCCACTGCTGAATTGAAAACATGAAATAAAAACTATAGTAACCGCTATATTTCTTTAGTGCAGTCATAAACACATGCATTAACAGGTTTTTATCCAAAAGACTTGTGAGTCATGGTGTGAGATAAGAGGATAAAATGGTAAAAATGGTGATAAAAAGTTTCTATTTTAGGAAAGTTGACAATCTTTGTGGGACGACCCAATATAGTAATATTGACAACTTTTGTGAAACGGAGAGAGTAGTTTTAAGAAGGTGTTTCTAAACCAACTGTTGGTTGAGTGACAAGGGGTTACCATTGGGAGAGTTGCTGCTATACTAGCTAGGGTTAGAGAGAGAGAATTAAAATGATATGTCAAGGTCGTCGGTTGAGTTTGTTAAGTTGTAGAAGCAAGTCGGAATGTCTGCTCACAATAATTCCAGAGAAACTTCCTTCCCATTTTCTCCAGAAAAAAACAAGAAAATTAATTTGAATATTCCTGGAAATAACGACGATCAGATGAATTCCCCGTCCCCTATAAAAATGACATCAACCTTTTAGCGGACTCTGCAAGTTTGCTTTCGCTGGAACTGGTCAAAACGATGTCGTTGTCGAGAGGGTCGACTTTTTCCACGGGAAGAAGCGGCATTTTCTATTTTGAAGGACCCCTGTTCTGAAGTACTTGAAGTACACCATTGTACTTTATAAAGTTGGACATTTTAGCACCTAAAGTTTTTTTTCTGTCAGTTTTGTTGTGTATTTCTCCTATGTTGAGGCTAAAAAATGGGTGTATTCATGCGAATGAGCAATGTTTCCCATTGTTATAGCCTATTAAAGAATCTGTGTAGAAAGAAATCATGGTTGATGGTTTTTTTTTGATTTTCGTCGTGGAAGCGTAAGACGTAATTTTAATGTTGTTGCAGCTTGACGGAACCCCGCTTTGTGAAATGGCCAAAGTCGTTTGCCTAGTGTTGTAACCCTGCTCATTTAATCGAGAAATATTGGTCACTGCCCCGACGAGGCACCTAACATTAGTCATTCTAGAAGGAGCCAAATATTCGTCAGCATCCTTTACGAGGCACCTAACGTTAGTCATTCTAGAACATTCTAGATGAAAGTGTGGTATAAGAGTTACCTAATAGCGTTGGAGTCGTTAAAATTAGCGTTAGAGTTTCGTAAAATAACGTTTAATTAACGCGATTGTATAATTTTAGAACTTTTTGTATTTTTATTTGATATTTAAGTATAATGTACGTTTTAGATGTTAGTCTTGAATGTAATATAGTGTATTTAAGTGTTTTGTATGGGAAATTATTTTTATGATTCCTCTTAGGTTAACTCTTGTTGAAGTATGTGTTTTAGGCAATACCTAAAGTCATGACCCGTACTCTAGATTCCGTGGTTGTCATATTTAAAATATTTAGCTCTTCTGGAATAGTAGTTTTGTCTATTCTATAAGCCCATGTGTTGTTTTTATTGATTAAAAACAGTAATTAATCTCATTTAAAAGCTTGCATCATTTTAGGGTAGATAGTAACGCTATTGATGATTGGCCTAACGTCGTTTATAAGCAATGAAACGCTGGTTAATGGGCTTTAGTGAGTCACAGTGTAAGTCCAGTGCATGGAGCGGCGTCGGTGGGCACTATTAGGGTGCCTTTCGTGCAACATTAGTTTCCCGAGAAAACGCTAGCAAGGCACGCAAAGGGTTCGAGACTCCACCGTTGATCGCCTAACCTCACTATTTACTAGCAGACGCATGGTTTGAGATGGATTTACCCCGGGTTGTGGTTGTCTGTCTGTAATGAAATGTAAGTATGGCGCATGGAAGAACCGGTAACATTCCTCTGCTTTGATTCCGCCGGTCGTCCCCTTTGGTGGTGGTTGTTGATGCTGTGTAGGAGGTGCGTATTTATGGTTCATTGATTTATTTATGCATACGTGAAGAGACACTTGGACTACAACGTGGTTGTCGACGCACGTAATACAATTGACGTATTTGGTTGAAAGATGGATGAAAACAGAGGCTCTCTTCGCGATTTCATGGCGTCATCGTGGGGTGATAACCAATTTGATTGTGGTGCAAAGAACTGGGTCAGCTCTAGTAATGCAAGCTGCTATCCTCCGGCACATTCAAGTTGGAAAGGTAACGATGCTGAATTCTTTGAAAATATGGATGCGGCAGAGGACAACACGGAATCGGGAAAAGAGTGAAGAGGAGTTGTCTAATGACGATGTTTTTGACGATCAGTGGAGTGCAATAGTTTTACAGTTGAGTAAGCCAGTGCAGAAGTGGGAACTTGTGGATTTGAAGGATATCTTTTTTGATGACACTGAGTGTGCAGAGAGGTTCTATAAATGCTATGCTAAAGTTATGGGTTTTGGGACGAGGAGGGTTGAGAAAAAAATGTACATGGGTACAGACATTGTCATGAGGAGGAGGTGGGTGTGTAATGATATGGGCTAAATGAGCCCAAGTTCGCTCCCATGAGAGGCAAAGGAAACCCATGAGAGTTGGAAGGTGTGGATGTCCCGCTTCATTCCGGGTCAATTGTGTTAAGGAGACCGGTAAGTATGAAGTGAGGGAGTTCAAGACAGTCATAATCACCCTATGGTCGAGAGAACTGAAATGCACCTTGTTGCATCGCACAAAATGTAAGCTTTATGGCGAAGGAGCAAACAAAGCAGATGAAGAGTGTAGGCATCAAGACCGGTGTTATAATGGACTACATGGTCTTGGTTGCAGGTGGTTTCAACAGAGTCGGGTTCAGCATTAAAGATCTTTACAATTTTGTCGATAGTGATCGAAGGGTTCAAATAATGGATAGTGACGCAGAGGCTGCTATAGGGTACTTGACTAGAGTTGTGGAGGGAGATCCGGGCATGTATTGCACCTATCGTGTGGACGAGGGCAGCAGACTCCGCTATCTTTTCTGGGCTGACAGCCAAATGCAACGGGATTTCAGATCGTTTGGTGATGTTGTCGGGTTCGACTCAACTTTCAGAACAAATGAGTACGGACTGCCTTTTATAACTTTCGTTGGTGTGAATAACCATTTCTCCACAATTGTATTTGCATGCGCTCTTATAAATGAGCAAAGTGAGGAAGCTTTTGTTTGGTTGTTGGAGAACTTTGTGGAGTGTATGAATGGGAAGACCCCCGTTTCAGTGATTACAGATCAAGATGCAGCCATGCGTGTAGCCATACGGAAAGTCCTCCCTAATGCGATACATCGTTTGTGTTCGTGGCACCTAATGGGTAAATCGCTTCCGAGAAGGTGAAAGATGGGAAATTTAGACATGAGTTCCGGGACATTTTTGCGAAGTTAATGCTCTGGATTGATGATGCCGATGATTTCGAGAGAGTGTGGCATGCGAATGTGTCCGAGTATGGGTTGCAAGATAACCCCGGGTGAAGCAGATGTATGAGCGGAAAAATATGTGGGCTTTAGCTTATCTAAAGGGTCACTTCTTTGCCGGTATGTCAAGCAACCAAAGGTGCGAAGGGATGCACTCTTACCAGAAAAGGTTTGTTAGAAGCAGGTTAAAATTGTTCCAGTTTGTGAGGCATGTGGATATTGCATTAGCAAGAATGAGGGAGAAGGTAGTTCAGAACAATTATAATAGCAAGCATAAGGGGGCACAATTGACAACCCATCTTCCGGAACTGGAAAACATGTCTGAAGTGTATACCGATGCAATCTTCAGATTGGTGGCTGAAGAGATTAGGGTGAAGCCCCTATTTGGCTCGAGAGGGAAGTCACAGTAAACAGCGATGAAGTGCGGGTGTATTTAGTGGGGCGATATCGGAAAGAGAATGTGAGGAAAAGAGAAGTTTGCTTCCATCCAGATAGTAGCGTGACATGTACTTGTCCACTTTTGCATTACAAAGGTACATTAACGTCATAGGTGTAACCAAACGCGTTTGGGGTTATAAATAACGCTTATAGTCCCGTTGAATAACGCTTGTAGTCCCGCTGAATAACGCTTTCAATGGTGTATTTAGTGTTGCATAATCTTTACGCTTTTGTTGAATGACTTGGCAGGCATCCCTTGTAAACACATGTTCTCTGTCTTGAAGATGGAGCATGCGTCAAGGATTCCCGAATCTTTGATACTAAAAAGGTGGACTAAGTCAGCCGGTGAACCATGTTTCCAACCATCGTTGACTCGAGCTCTGATGAAGTGTTGACCAGGGCAAGGCAAATGGAGCTAGGTAACCTGTGCAACAAGATTGTATACAATGGTGCTAGATGTCCAAGGGAAGAGTATGAGTGGTTAAAAGATGGTCTGAGAAACTTGGAGACGCGTGTTGATGAAGTTAGGGGGAAACGTGATAATTTGGACCAACACCGAAATGGGAGTAAGTCATGCTTGGTTCTCAATCCTGTTGCTACGCACTGCCAAGAAGAAGAAATCAACCGGCACAGAAGAAGGAAATGTAGCAAGTGTGGGGAGGTCGGCCACAACCGAAGGAACCTGTACTGCAAAGACGCCGTGGAAGCCGAGGCAGCCTGAATCCGACATTCCAGAACCTGTCCACCCTTGTACGCAGTGGTTGTTTTCCCAGGAAGCCGGAAGTGACGTGACCCCTGTTTTTGGTGGGAACATTTGGCCGGACGAATACGATGGAGGAATGCAGGGCCAGGTTGGGCCAACATCGTCGTCACTTACCATTGGTCTTTGTCCACTGCCGGGCACCGATTTTAATCCCTGGGGCAATTTGTGATTGAATCGCTGTGGCGTGGTATGTAAAACAGAGTGTTCGTAGAGCGTACATGTGACGTCGTGTATTTTTGGACCCCTTAAAAGCTTCACCGACATCTAAATGAAATGGATATTTGAAATTAATTGTCCCGCGCATGGGCTCAATTCGCGTGTTTGTTAGCTGCGTCGGTGACGCATTTTTGACCTCACGGTCGCCGGTGTATTAGTATATTAGCCATCTGTAGACGCGCTGGGTCGTGTGGGTCGTGAGTGAGGGATTTAGGGTTAGCCATGGTGAGCCAGTCATCGGGGTCAAGCTATGGCGAGAGCGACGACATCAGACTGTATCACCAAGCGTACGGCCAGACATGCTCATGTGGGTTGGGTTGCGCCGTCGCGACGGCGTGGAGTTCGGATAACCCAGGCCGACGTTACCTGCGTTGCCGTAGTGCGCAGTGAGTTTAGATCTCTACATTCTTACCCAGATCTTCATAATCCATGACTCCGGGTTTGGTTCTCGCACCTGGGGGATGATCCAGTTGCGGATTTGAGGAGTGGGTTGACCCACCATTCCCAACTCGTGCGATCTCTCGTGATTAATGAGTTGAAGGACTCCAGAGATATACTTCTTCACTGCAAAATCCAGTTGTCACGTTCAGTTGCTGGTAGAGAGGAGGAGGTTGCTCATCTGAAACAGGTATCAAGTGAGCTGAGAGCTGCCTATGCTGAGGAGAAGGCTCTACTCCAAAGGCGCCTTACGATGCGTACGATGTTGTGTAGTTTATCCGTCGTGGTGTTGTTGTTTGCTATGGCTGCAACATGTGTAAGGGTCAAACGTTAGTTCAAACGTTGTAAGTTAGTTCAAACGTTAGTTGAGTATGGATTTTATGGCGTATCCGTTTCACTGTTGTACTTATTTTAATTCTGCTCTTAAGTTGTATGGATGGATTCTAACTCTTAAGATGTCTGATATGAATGCTTGTTTTCCATTACAAAACAGAGCTAAAATATTGTACATGTTGTTAGTAGTTGTCCTACAACCTTCATCAATTTCAATTTCACCGTATGTAGTGTGCAAATGAGTGAAACGCGTTGCATACGCCTGACGCTGTAAGTTAGTTACAACGTTGTTCGTTAAACCACGGAACGCGATTTCTGTACTGGGCCACTGTGTCATTTTAGGGGGCCATGAGACGGCTACTGTGTCATTTATGGGGGCACAGTGTTTTTTAACATGTAAATTTAGTATGTTAATGTTTTTAGTTTCCATAAATGTATACTCAGTTGTCCATAAACTGCATATATCAACTTATCATTTTCATATAGTAATTTGGAAACTTTTTGCGTTAAAATGTTGAAGGAAAGATGTAAATGTGATAAACTCCTTGTAGCAATAATGTCTCACAAATACAAGTTTAACAGCTTAAGTGTTACACTAAAAATTTAAGGATGAAGCTAGTATAAAAGAAAGAAGAAACAAAAGAATGAGAGCAATTAGTTATTAGTTCGTTGTAAGGACCGACGTTGTAAGTTATTTCAAACGCCGAAGCCCCACTATGCGTGAAACGTTGTTCGTCGACGCCCGACGCTTTTAAGTTAGGTCAAACGCGATACGTTATATAACGGAACGCGGTTTCAGATCGGGCCACCGTGTCTTTTTAGGGGCCGAGGCGGCGGTGTGTCATCTTTGGGGCCACGCAGATCGCACGATGCAAGGGCAGACGGTATTTGGAAACATCATGGACGCGGTTTGTGAGTCTCAACGCGCATTCCTCAAAGATGCAAACGCTGCTTTACCCATTAGCTCCACACATGAAAAGAAAAGCATGTTTACCTACACCTGACCGTACTACAACTAATAAATAACCACCCTACGCTTTCTTCATCCCTTTACACATGACCATACTACAACGAATTAAGACGCACCCTATGCTTTCTTCATCCTTTTATAAGCTCTCGTTATCACACGGGGCGGACTTCCCTTAGGTGGCTGAACGTCGTCCCCCTTTTTCTCCTCTGAGGATGTAACATCACCTCCACCCACCTCGCCCCTTGTACTTGCCTCGCACATCGGCGTCAACATCCTCCCGAGCTGTTTAAGAACGGTAGCGACAACCTGCTCAAGATCGCCATGCAACGCCTCCTTGTCGCCACGTGACGTTACTTTCCCGGTCCCATTGCTGCGTTCGATCGGCACCTTCACCGCAACATGCACGCTTGGTTGTGGCCGGATTTGGATGAAGAAATCCATCATATCGGACGCGTCCCCGTCCTCTCCCGCCTGCAGCTTCTTTCTCATTGCCCTCTTCCGTGTCGGTGTCATTGTCATTGTGAGCATCGTTATTGTCATTGTCTTTACCCTCCGAATCGCCTTCTTCCCGGTCGGTGTCCGCTGCCTTTATCCTCCGCATCGCCTTCTTCCTGGTCGGTGCCATCGTCTTCATCCTCTCGCACCGCCTACCGCCTGGTTGTTGTCATTCTCGGCATCTTCCCGGCTTCCATCCTTGGCACCCTCGTTCCTTGCTTCGAACAGATGAGCTGGCCCGCTGTATGGATGAAGACGCGGCACGGTCATCCATCTTGCTACTCCCGCAACCTTTGAGCAGCCTAATTTTGGTTGCTGCGGCAGTCCTTGCATCGAGATAGGGCCATCTTCAACCCACCAATCATTCGTAGCATCCGGTGGCCATTTCGAGAGGAACCTACAAACAAAGTAGGGTGTATGTTATTAGTTTACTACGTAAACAGGTAGGGAACAACATATGGCATGCGTTTGAACATACGGATGTCATCGTCGGTGGTATGGGAAGCCTTCAACTTCTTCGGCGGGTGGCATCGGTATGAGAAATGGCTCGCTTGCTCCGGTCTCAAGATTTGCAATGTAAATCCTCCGTGACGGGAACTCAAACTCAGCCACGGCGTCGGCACCCGTAGTGGCCAAACAAGAGGTGTATGTTGGGTCGCCTGAAGTTTTCTTTTCTGTTTTGGTGGTGGAGGAGGAATGTCAGTGCAAGAAATTCCCTCTTTATCCTATTCAGCCGCATCTCAGCCATCCACCGTCCCGTGACGGACATCCCGCATTAAACCATCCACCCACCGCCCGGAAAATGTCCCTTGCAAGGCATCATACAACTCTATTGCGGTCCACTCCCTTGAAAACATTGTATTGGGTGGTGGCCGGGCACCACTGGTTTAAGCCATTCACCGTCTCGCCAGCCCACCGCCGCATAACCCTCTCTCCTAGATACCACGCCCTCCCATAAGGTGACTCCAAAACCACATGTTTCTTGGCTTTATCCTCACTTTCCCGCACATACTGGGCAGATCATCACCCCATGGATTCCATATCACCCTAGTCACTGAGGCATTCTCCAGTCGCTCCTTGTACAATGTCATGTCTTTCAAGTTCTTCCCTTGCGATCCTTGTGCCCAGTGTTTTCCCCTTGGGAATGAGGTCCTCCCCGCCCCAACACCTAAAGACTCGAATGAGGGGCCTATGTCCCTAAAGTACTCAAGCCCAAGCTTGCCATGCCTCCCAAGAGCCACCACTACCAGCTCGACCCCCGCTTAATCCGTCCATGTACAAATAAAGGGTTCCCAAGCCTGCACTTCCCCAATCATACGTCTTCATTGCAGGATGTCTTCCACACATGATAGCCGAATGTATCGACAAACCCACCGCTAGTGTCAGCCATAAATGTAGTGCCGATGAGGACGAAGCAAAACACCCGCAGGAGGTGGTCCCTTCTCGCCGAGTACCGACATCGTAGGTTTCATAATCCTTCATGATATCTGTGTACTTAACTTCCTTTTTTGTACCACCTTTCCCGGTGGTCCCCGACAGCCTTCTCTAACCTCCTAGCATCGTCCCGTATGGTTATGTCAACCGGGAGCCTCTTACCCGAACAGCTCAAACCGCTTATGGCGGAAAAATCAAGAGGCGTCATGGTCATCTCACCAATCGGGGGAAGTGGAACGAATGTGTGGTGTCCCACCGAAGTAGCTCAAAGCCCGCATCGATTGACGGTCGCAGTAAGTCCTCTTCATTGCATTTTTAAACTCCTCCGGACCACCGTGTCTCTTGAATGAATCCTTCACGTACCTTGGCAGTTTCATCGTACCATCTAACCATAGTTGAAGAAGCCCCGTGGCCCCGGAAGGTTGTAAGGTGGTCCTGTTCATGGTTCCACCAAGATGTCAATCTCCACACACAACCATCTGTCACAAAAACTGTTATAGTAAGCGAAATGTACCTTGTCCGAGGATTTGACACGTGATGCTCGAAGTCGTAATATAGCTCTGTATTCCCGAATACTCCAACCAACTTCACGGGCTTGATCGACGATTCCCCCTTATCACACGGCATTCGGGGTTCATACCGAGCTTGTATTTCCATCATCCGACTACCCATCCTGGAGCCATCTAAAGGATGACTAAAAGTAGAAACCCCAAGAAAGAGGAAACAAGAATCCGCAACCTCGGTGCCCGCCACACCGTTGAGAAGAATCGGGCAACAAACCCGGGTCCTCAAGTCGACGGCCGGAGTCGCCAGTCCGATGCCGTTGTCTACCGCCGCCGGCCACCGATCTAGGCGCCAGCTCTCCGAAAGATCGCATGCATGGCCGCCGCAAGTGCCGGAACTCGTTCTTGAGGACTGAGGATTTGAGAAATCGCTGCACTTAACGGTTACTGTGTAACCGCCAAGTGTGACGCCATGTCACCGCCGATCCTTAGGTGCCTAAAGATGTACACGGCAACGTTTAGGGTCCATAATCGTCTCATTGGGGCGCCTTAGACCCTCAAATGATACATGACTCATTTCTGTGCCCTCTTGAGGTCCCCTCGCCCAGCTTGCCTTCGATGAAAGTCAAATGACTCATTGATGGCCTATTCGGTTATTTTACCCGACACACTTTAGGGATCCGAAAGGACCACAATTCCTTCGAATCGTCACCGTAGCCTTTTCGGTCCCCACTTAAGGGTTCGTGGCAACGCTTTTGGTGCCTCCACAGTTCAATGTGTCACATTAGGACCATAACGAACGCCGTGGTATCACTTAAGGACCTCTAAAGTATACGATGTAAAATTTTGGGGCCTCGATTCCCTCGCTGACTACAACAAACGACTCGTATTTAAATTTAACGTAGCCCTTTTAGACCTTCTCAGAACGCTATATGTGACGCCTAACGCTAATTCCATGTACATTAAACCCTATTGTGCCAACATAACATCCAGAATATTTACATGAACTTTCAACCTGTTACACGGAAAGGTTTTTCCCACCAACTCAACTAAAAATCCTACTGCTAATACCATATTACACACGATCTTTCACCACCTTTGGTTTGTACACTCTTTTTTTCCCTTTCTTCCTCGGCGTACCTTCGACCTCCGTACTGAATTCTGGACTCAAGTGTTGCACACCATCAGCAGCCGGACCACCACACTCTACAGCAGGGCGGTTCTGAAAAGTCCATGGACGTCACTTGCTGTCTGTTACCCTCCTCGTGTAGGCCTATCAAGCTCTTCCAACTTCGAGACGGTGCCATAGGATGGCATGGTCCTTAACATGGGTGAATAATGCGTTTGTCTCACTTGCAAGTAGTCGGAGAGCCAATTTACACCGCTTTCTCATGTGAGCGCCACTGAAATTTGAATGGAACAACGTATCGTTGACATAACTATTAATAAGGTAAACACAACTAGTATTACATGTAATAATCACCTCAGATGTAGTATGTTTGTCATATTTATGAGGTTTCCCATCCAATAACAAACAAACACCCCGCAATCATGAGCATTAGGTCACTGGCTAACCGGTGTAACCCTTCTTGCAAAATCACAAAAGCTAAAACCAGCTGGCTTCACTATGGCATCCATTGCAGGGCACCGCAATGCGTAAACAAAATGGCCTTAGATAAACCTCTAAACATGACAACAACCAACCTGTCAAAGTTGAACTTTAAGGTCTCGTGAGGCATACCAACTTGTCCAAAGACAGCCCGATACCGTGCGGTGACTCATTACTCCCACCTAAGCTATCCCATACGTCAATGTATTTCCCTCGAGGAAGAAAACAACCAGATAGAAGTGTCCGAATCAATTACGTTAACCGCACAAACACCGCACACATTTACGCAATTTCAAATCAACATTTCAACATGTCAATGACAACCACACTAAAACAATATTACTTGCTTGCCTAACTCCGCTTCAAGTTCGTTGCATTCAACCTCACGCCTTCGAATCCACCTCAGCCGTATGGCCCTGCCGAGGGCGAACTGTGCACTTACATCAGCAGACCTCTGCCAAATTTAAATTAAATAACAGCTTACTAAACATCACCGGCAACCCTATGTTTATCACACATTTCATAACAAACCTGTAAATCCACCGGGAAATACCAACTCTCAAGGAGTTCCTTAAGAGGCCGCTGCCTCTCTTGAAGGAATAACACCCACGTCTTCACAATCCCATCACATAGCATTTTGTGCGGAGATAGGCCTGCTGAAATGTCCCATCGCTCAAGGAAGTAGCCCTGCACCCTAACCAGTGCTCCTGCCCATTAAATGTAAATTCGGTTACTCAAATGCACTCTCAATGACCATGCTCGCAGGCCCTTACAAAAGACTAATTTCAAGACACTAACACTTACTTCTCATCCTCCCTATGATCAAAAGCATAAGACACTATTTTGTGGTCAACCTCAGCCAAAGCTTTTGAAGCTCTCACATTAAATGGTCCAGCCCACATCAAGTTCGGCTGACCAGCCTTCTTCACATGAATCCAAGGCGTCCTCTGGAAAGGTCCGCCACCGGCATTCTTCTCGACTGCCTTCACTTGGGAACATACCCCATCGTAGAACCCTCTGTGATCTGTGCCAATTAATGCAACTGCTTCTCAAAAACGCACTGCTACAATATGCATATAGAATTCTATGAACTAAAGAACGCACTGAAATAAAAGCATCTTACCTCGACGCATGAATGCTTCTGACCTCCCACCACCGGTGCCTCTGTCGCACCTGGGACTACACAACCGTCACTATGCTGCTCCTCCTCAACAGCTGCGGCCTTATAGGTCACTGCACTCACCTTCTCAACCCCCACTCCCTTCTGCACAGGTGACGTCACCTCGGTTTCTACATTCCCATCAACCTTACCCTTCACAGGAGTATTCTCACCACTCCTCAAATCTGGCCGCCTCTCAACAACATTCACTGACGGTCCTCCCAGTTGTGCATCAACATGACCAGACCACCTTTCAAGAAATGGTAACAATTTCTTCAACTCTCCTCTCGCAGCCCATCAACTTCCTTACGCAAACCACAATTCTCTTCCCGCAGCTTGGTCACTTGTTTCTTCAAACTTCTCTCATTCCCCGCAACACAAAAACTTCCTCCCGCAGAGCCTTAACAAACCCAATTTCACGGCGCACTGCTGCACCTCCATTCTTAGATCCACATCCTCACGACCCTCTCCGGCAGAACCTCGGTCGTACTCTCCTTCTTCACCGCTATTGCCTGCAGCCTCACCTCCCTCTTCTTCGGCCTCCATATTCTCATCACATGCAAGGCCCTACATGGTAAGGGAAACCTATAAGTACCACAAGATCAAGCATTGCTGGAACTGAACAAATTCAACATACCTCATACAAACGCATGTACGTAACGGTCATCTCGGGAGAAAAGAAGACTACGGCTGGAATTTGCTTGGGATCCTCGCCTCGCAGCTTGCAATCTTTCTCGATAAAACATCTACAATAATGTAAGGGTGGTTTGTAAATTTCATATTACGGGATTACGGAAAACATGAGTACGCTAACCACAAAGAACCATACCGTAGAAATATTGTACAGCCCCGACCTTCGGGATATATTCCTCACCGTGTACTCCATTCACAAAAGTCTCAACACTCCCGACCAACTCACGAAAGCATAACGGTCCCATGACCTCTTCGCCCCATTCGCACACCCACTACATTCTACAGTTGGGTGGTTGTAAATCCTTTTACGGGAGGAGGACAGAGAACAGTCTTCAGAGCCAAGAGATCGTATGCTATACGTACCATCGTCCTGTCGGCGCTCCCACGCAACACATCCACAACTGACTCATGTGAAACAATGGTACGCTCAGCCAACTTCACACAAAACGCATCACATATCTCCTTACTGGGCTTCACATTCTTGCTGTTTCTAATGTCCTCTCCCCCATCTTCTATACCCATAATGTCACAAAAATCTTCAGCGGTCAATGGATATGTCTGCCCACCAAATGCTATGCTGCTGTTCTGCGTACTCCATGAATTTAGCAGGTCCTTTATCAGACTTTTGTTAGTGGGATCACCCTTCAACCCCAACAAGCTTTTGAAGGGACTATCCCCTATCATTTCATGCCTCTCCGACTCAACCCACTAACTACGCCGTAGAATGTCCGGACCTGGCATCTCAACACTATCTTCATCCCGCCATCCCCACCATCACCCCACTTCGCCTTATCCTCGGGTGACATCTCATTCCACACATCCTTTATGCTTTGTCCCTCGTCAAGGCCAACATCACCAGCCTTTAACTTCACCATAAAGTCTCACCTGTAACAATGAACCATATTATATACTCAGACATATTTTAGGGAATCACAAAATTAAACTATTTCACGCATGAAACTTACTGAAAATTGTTCCACGCATTGCCACCGATCTTGATAGCTCTCCTCTTCTTACTCGCCCACTGCTCCAAATGGTATAAACAATAAAACGCATCGTGTGTAATACAAATTATGATGAAATCATTGTTTACACTATATAACACCGTGGACGCTGTTCATTGTACACCATAACGTCAATACTACTCTCAATCGCTGTTTTGGGACGAATCGCACCCTCTTCTTAAACCGTCGAACTATAGGGCCTCCGGTATGTCACCGTCCGCTTTGGAGGCTAGAAGGGGGTCTAGAAATCAACATACCTTCGCGCCAAGACGTCTTCTTCTTCCCCACCCTTCCTTTTACTCTTGCTTCTGGTTGACCCACTCATGGTTGAAGAAGAATTCGAATCCTGCGTCACAAACTAAAGAACCCTAAAACTTGGAAGCTACTCGCAACCGGATCAAACGTATAACTTTCGAACACGAAAAGTTGAGCGCGTGCCGACTTATCTCAAATGCTACTTAGATGCTTGTTGCGACGACGGTGGAAGATGTTCGCTGGTGCAACAAGAAGGAGGAGGAGTGGAAGTTACGTGCACTGGCTCTGGTCCGACCGTGGAGAAGAACGTGGAAACGGCAACCGTTACTTCACGGTTGCCTCCAAAACGACGTTGTTTTGGTATTTGAACGCACAAAAAAAAATTGGTACTTCAACTCCTTGAAACTTCAGGTACTTCAAAATAGAAAAGCCTGGAAGAAGCCCGTCGATCAAGTCGTTGTTCCCTGACGACCACTCGCCGGAGAATTCCGAACGAGGTGGCGACTTTAACTTCCCGGCGAATGACCAGCTCCCACAACCTCAACTTAATAATTCCGACCCTTCAGCTGTTCCCGGCGTCACTTTACCGCCGCTGTCGGTTATAGTGGAAGAGAATGATCATCTCAGCTTCCATGCGTCTTTCAACGGTGGCCGCTCGCCGATATCGTACGGTCAACTCCCCGCCTCTCCTCTCACGGTTCTTCCATTTTCGGGTAATTTTATTCATCAAAATAGTACTCAATTATTTTTCGGTAGATGGTCGTAGAAACTTTTCTTGTGTGGAACATGGATATTCATTTATTACAGAATAGTTGATTAATTTGACAAAACACATTGAAAATTTGAAATTAATAAAGTATAATCGAATTATCGTTAATTTGAAATCTTATTATACTCCTATATAGTTCGAATAATAAATGGAAGAAATAGTAGAAAAAGAAATATTTGGTCAAAATTACCTTCATTTTAGTTGGGTGGAAAAGTTTAGGAAGAAAAATTAGAGGCATTTAAGTAAAATTATTCACCTAGAGTTTCCAAGAAAAAATTGCACAATTCTTTGAGGGACACATTCAAAATGAATATGCATCATTCTTTCAAGGACAAATGAAATACTTAATAATAATTCAAGTAAACGCGGAAATATATTAAAAAATAAACAAAATGCAGTTGTTACTCCCTCCGTCCCAAATATAATGCAACATTTTGACTTGACATGGAGATTAAAGTGAAAATAATTTTGGTATTGACTGTCCAATATGTTACCTTTTTCTATATTGAAAAATGTAATCAAACACAGAAATCGAAGAACAACAGTAAAACAAAATTAAACTATAACGATAAATATTTCAAAAATAAAAATTAAAGAATTATATTATTGAATATAAAAGTTTATTTGGAGAAGAAAGAGATTCATATTAACGTTTTTGTGTTTTATTTCTTAAACTTTAGAGGTAAGGATGATTTGGTAAATTATTATGTAAATATTTACCAAAAACGAAAGTCTTACATTACCTTTGGGATATACCAAAGAGAGAAGTACTCTTGTAATATAATTTTGAGAATGAGGGAGTAAAATAAAAAGAATACAGAGCGATATTTTTTTTTAATGACAAAGAATTTATTAAGAAACTACTAGAAGAACATAAGTTCTATGGAATTTCTAGAACACACCCATCAATTAGGAAAACCATGAACCGATTAATATAAAGGTTTAAGATGGTCGTTAATTAATTAATTAATTTCTTAACATTTCATTGGAAGATGCATTGTTGTCCCCCAAACTAGTCAACGAATTTCCAACTATGTACTATCGAATTCGAATAGAATGACAACCAACTATACATCCGAATCTTGTTTTTTTTTATATCGACAAAGAATTGATACAATTAAATAAAAAGACAATAAATAATAGTTGACTTTACTTGATCAAATGCTGCAAACATGATAAAGAAAGAAAAAAAACATATGAATGAGAGTTTGCTTTACTACGAATAAATTACAAACACTATTATATATTGTTACATCTTGGATCAATTCATTTAAGTTTGCTAAATTTACATACAAACATGTTGTTATGTGTGTGTCTATATATATATATATATATATATATATATTTATATATTCTTATATATATATATATATTCTTAGTAAAAATAATTAGCTACTCTCCATCAGTTTTTATTTTTTTGAACAGCGACGAGAGTACAACTCTCCATCAGTTTTGGATTCAGGGAATTAGTCAAAGTGTCACCCACACGTTTAATAGAGCTTTTTTAAAATATTACCAGGATTACTTTTATTTCTCCAATTTATTTTCACCGAATAGCATTATATATATATATATATATATATATATTTATATATTTATATATATATATATATATATATATATGTGTGTGTGTACCTAATGAGTAATGACACAAGTTGTAACGTGCTTGTTTCCATTTTCTAACAGCTCGGTTGGAGATTATTTTTATATATATTTGAATTAGGGGGATAGGGATAGGGAAGGTTTGAACTCAAGGGAGATTCTTAAGATAAGTAATAATATTACTAATAATTAACAGCTCAGAAAACGGATTTCCATAGTCGAAGTCTAATATATATATATATATATATAAGGAAAACGGGATAATTTTTCCACTAAAATTTACGAAAGCTATAAATTTGTCACTGAAGTTTATTTTGAAGTGATAAAGCCACCAACGTTTTATTAAAGGGTATATTGGTCACTTAACGTTAATTTATCCCAATTGGCGCTCATGTGCCGTGCCACTAGGTGATTATGTGTACATTGAATTTACATTTTTGTAGGGTTAATATTTTAATTTCACTTAAATTTTGTAAAAAGGTAAAAGGGTAATTTTACAAATGAAGTTTACGAAATCTCTAAATTTGCCACTGAAGTTCTTTTTGAAGCAAAAACACCACTAACGTCTTAATGAAGGGGTAAATTTACCACTAGATGTTAATTTGTCTCAGTTGGCGTTCATGTGACATGCCCACTAGATGATTACATGGACATTGACTGTACATTTTGTAAAATTAATATTGAAGTTCACATTAAAATCTGTCATAGTTTAAGGTTTGAATTGTTAGTTATACAAATTTTAGTCAATATCCACGTAATCACCTAGTGGCTTACCACATGAGCGCCAATTGAGACAAATTAATATTCAGTGGCATATCTACCCATTCTATAAGACATTGGTGGCATCTCGTTTCAAAATGAACTCCATTGGCAAATTTAGAGATTTCGTAAACTTCAATTGAAAAATTACCTTTTTACCCTTTTTAAAACTAACAATTGAACCCTTAAACTGTGACAGATTTTAAGGTGAAATTCAATATTAACTCTACAAAATGTATAGTCAATATCAACGTAATCATTCAGTGGCACGTCACATAAGCGCCAACTGGGACAAATTAATGTTCAGTGGTAAATCTACCATTTCATTAAAACTTTAGTAATATTTTCGTTTCAAAATGAATTTCAGTGTTAAATTTAGAGATTTTATAAATTTAAGTGACAAAATTACATTTTCCCCGTCTTTTTACTATGAGGTTTATGCTTCCTCTGTCAGAAAATCTGGAACACTTGACAAAGGTACGAAGAAGATTTGAGGGAAATAAAGTAATTAATGTGACCCAAAGATGAAATTAAATTTTTTGGTGGAGAGAAATCGGGGAAAATAAAGTAAAAGTGGTGTCAAAATCTTTTTTCTGGCAATATTAGGGATGGTGGTGGAGGTAGGAATTGAGCTCATTACCTCCACCTTAAGGTTCAAGACAAGAAGTTTCTAAATGTGTCAATTTTCTTGGGATTGCCCAAATAAGTATAGTGACTAGTTTTTTTACAGGGCCGCTAGACAGCATATTGTGATGACCTTTTAAAAATTGAAACTGCAATGATAAAAATACTATTAAACATTTTTTACTAGAATGATGAGTATAAACCATATTATCATATGTGAGATTGTCATGTGATCAGTATCTGCAAATCAATATGTGAATTGACAGTTTAGCTTGCAGGCGAAATGCGAACAACCGGAGTAGTTAGACACGTCGATCTGTATGTTGCTGCATTGAAAGGTGATTGGAGATCTGCAGCAGCATACATCCAAAAGCACCCGGATGCGCAGTGGGCTCGAATCACCCGCGGGCTAGAGACGGCTCTTCACATAGCGGCTGGCGCAAGGCACACTCAATTCGTGGAGCAGTTGGTGCGAGAGATGACGCCGGATGAGTTAGCCATACAGAACAGGGTTGGGAACACGGCGCTTTGCTTCGCTGCAGCGTCAGGGATCAAAAGGATTGCAGAGGTGATGGTGGAGAAGAATGTTAAGCTACCGTTGATTCGAGGAAGTGAAGGTGCCACGCCGCTGTACATGGCAGCGCTTTTGGGGCATACGGAGATGGTTCGGTATCTTTATGGTTTCACTAGAGAACACTTGAACCAAGTTGAGCTAGGTGGGCTTCTAGTGGCATGCATTAGAGCCAACTTATTTGGTTAGTACTCTTCTCTTCCAATTTAATTATTACATTTGATTTTAGATCATATGTTTGACTTAATTTTCCATTAAGAATAATTAGTTTTATTTCTTAAAAAATATAGTTTTAGAAACTAGAAATACTTATTTACATAGTGTGCCTTTCGTCCCTAAGAATATGCTAAACTGTTTTTCGACATTTAATCTATGATTTTCGTTCTTCAATATTTTAATGTATAAAGTATAATAAATTTATATGTGAATGATAAATAAACACTTTTAGATTCTAAATATCTTTTTTTAGAATTTTTTAAACGAAATCTTCAAAGTGAAAATTTGAGTAAAAGACAAACACTACGTCCCGTATGAGTTACTTTACCCCGTTACAAATAGTAATGGGTTTGGGGGTTACTAACCCGTTACAAAAAATGGCATCGCTTTCTAACTGCCCGTTGCAAATGGCGTTACCACTGGTAACGGGTTGTAACGCCCTGGCCCATTACCAACATATTTTATATAAAAAAACAACAACATATCTGGAAACTTATTATCAATTTATATATATATATACATATTAAATCTTACCATCATAATTAATTTTATATCTACTCATAAATTCATCATAAACACATAAATTCATCAACAATTCATAAAAAAATACATAAATTCATAAACAAAAAACATAAATTCACCATAAATCTAAATTATCTCCAAAAATACATACACAAAGTATATTCATCAAATATTCACATATTTTCATATAAAAATACATAAATTCAAAAAAATATCTAAAATATCTCATAAAACACATAAATTCATATACATTCACCGATGTCCCAAGTAGGCACCCAAGAGGGGGGGTGAATTGGTTGCCCTCTAAAACTTTTCTAAATAACAAACCGAAAGAACCAACTCGATTCAACCCGTTTAAAGAACACGAAACTTAACAAGAAAGAAAACAACACCAAGGTTTATAGAGGTTCGGTCTGAGACCTACGTCCTCTCCTCAAGTCAACAACTTGAGAGTTCTTCCACTATACTTTAACAAGGTTACACCAAGAAAAAGTACAAATAGTTTTTCCCAAGGCTCAACTAAAAACCTAAGTATGGTTTTCCCAAGGCTCACCAAAAAACCTAACAAACACCCAAAAATAGTTTTCCCAAGGCTCACTAAAAACCTAGAACAAATCCCAGTTTGGTTTTCCCGAGGCTCACCAAAACAAACCTGAAAACACTTTGAATTTTATGAAAAATTAAACCTGTTGAAGTTTTATCGAAAACACACAAAACGGTTTTCCAAAACAATTTGTCTCTCTCTCGAAGTGGCCCAGAAAGGCTGTAAGGATGATGAAGCTAGTTCTACTGAAGATTGATGCTGGAGAGCTTGACTTGACTTGCTTTGCTTATGAAACGAACACTTGAATGCTTGATGAAGAAGGAGAGAGTTGTTTTCTTCGTGAGTTTGAAGTCGATATTTAAAGACTCATGGGAGGAGCGTCTGGAGCTGCTGCAACGTCTTTCTCCGTTGTGGAATGCAGGTAAATTCGCCAGATTTTTCTCTACCAAAAAATCGGATGCAATCTTGAAGAGGAACACTCAAGAGGAAGAGTTCTATTGGAACTCAACAAAATCTAAAACCAGATTTCTTCACTTAATGGGCTGAATTCGAAATTCAAACAAGAGGCCCATGAAATAAAACGAAGCCCACACACAAATAATGAATAATAGGCTTAAATCGCTAAATAGACACATACTTTTCTAAGCTTTACAAAAACTCCCAAAACTTTGTTATCATCAAAATCCTTAAAGTCAACAATCTCCCCCTTTTTGATGATGACAAAATATTTTAGAGTTTCGAGTATGTTTGAAGATGTTGGAAAACCTCCCCCTTAGTAAATCACAGTAAACCACAGTTTGGAAAAAGGAATGTACACATCAAAGTGTTTTTTTTTTCAAATCCCTTCCTTTTTTTTTTCAAATCCTCCCCCTGAGCAAATCAAGTTGGTAACAAGGTTATAAGCATCAACAACATCAAAGGCACAAGGTTATAAGCATCAACAACATCAAAGGCAGAATTACCTCATAAACTTCAAACACATAAACTCCAAACAACTTCTCCCCCTTTTTGTCAAAATCAAAAAGAGTTAAAGAAACATAACCAGAATAAGTGATGTAACCAGATTAAGGCATAGTAGAAGTATGGCAGCAATATGTGTGTACAGTCCCAGAGAATTTAAAGACACAAGTGCTGAGTGAAACAAGAAGATAACCCGAAAGCTTGATAGAATTTTTTGAAAAAGATTTTTCAAGACTGGAGTGGGGATTGAGGAGGGGTAGTCCAAGACTCTACTGGGTCTGCAGTGGTGGTGTCATCCTGAACCGGCACTTCTGGTGGTGTCTCAGCTGGTTGAGCTGCAAGTTCAGATTCCTCATCTGCCTCTTCAACACGTGTAGCTTCTTGTTCCCTGATGATTCTTTCTCGATTCTCACGACGAGCAACTCTTGTTGCGCTGTTTTCCTTAGTCCGGCCATAGCTATATCATGTTTGCTCGATCCTTACCCATGTGCCATCGAAGTTGCTTGAATCCACTCTTCTTTACAGAGTGCTAATGAGGTAGGTGGAGCTATTCCAGATTTCCATTTTTGCTTCGTCCCCTGTGTACCTTGTGCCGCTTAAGTAAACCACTAATTAGAGTAGCATAGGGCATGTGTTCCCATGGCTTCCTCAACAGAGAGTCCAAGTAATTGAACCACTCTTCCGCCAAAGTCTATTGGCCTACCATGAATCACCTTGTACATTAAGCACAAGTCACCCCAAGTGACTATTTGTGTACCTTCTTTGGGAACACTATTGCCCCAAGCACCCAAAGGCAAGACCCGATGGCTTAGCCGAGTGAACATCATAGCAAGAAACTGATAGGGCATGGCATCTAAAGGGATTCCGAGATCACCAAAAAATAGGTGAAAGCAATATTCTTGAGTTCTGAGTGTCCAACTCCTCATCCTCACATCCGAGGACCCTAGGGCAGCAGAGAACTGATCATGAGTAACTTCTATTGTTCTTCTTTGAACTCTAGACACTATGCTGAGTTCATCCGCAGCTACTTTCAATTTAGAGAGGAATTCCGAGACAAGAACTTTAAATCCCTTTGCTTTAGTCGAAACAAATGGCATTAGACCATAGAAATCTAACCATTCATTTACTTCACTGATCTTGAAAGCCTCAACCGATTCCCTAGTGATAAAGCGGTGTTTGAGAAATACCGAGAACTTAGGGTTTACCTCAACCGGTTGAAACCGTGCTTTGTCATGAGTCTGATCTCTTTGTTCTCTTGGCAGCAGCAGCCTTTGGTTTCTTTGAAGTAGGGGGACTGGAGATAACTGACCTCTTCCGTTTCGTAGAGGAGGAAGTTGGAGGAGAGGTCAAGGTGGACTTCCCTTTCGGTGAGGTTGTTGGCGCAACTCTCTGCAAACCAACCCCTCTGTTTCGGGTTCTGCTGGAGACTGGGGCAGTAGGCCTGTTTTTCTTTTTCTTTAACCCTGCCAGGAAGCTCGCCAGAGTCTCTTCAAACTCATCCTCCTCCTCGGAGGAGATGCTAACCACCGAGGAAGCGCTACTAATCGGACTCGCCACGGGACTAAACTCTGGTGCGACATGCGGCGGTGCTGGGAGAGCTTTGCCCAGTCCAAGTCCCAGCGCTAGATTTTCTGCGACTTTGGTCAGAAAATCCTGATCTTCCAGGGAGTTATCTTGATGGTCATATCGCTTTTCATCAAAGTTGAAATCGTCAAGGGTTTCAATCGCTTGCTTTTGCTCTTGCTCGAACTCGGAAATCACCTTCGCTACTTGTGCCGCTCGAGTAATGCGGTTGATCCGCCGATGGAGATCCGTAAAGCCGAGCGGCAGATTTCGATTTGGAGGTCAAGACATTCGATGCGATTTGGGGGTTTAGGGTTGTGGAGTGAGACAATAAGGGAGTTTTGAGAAGTCTGAGACCGAAGCCGAGAAAGGGGTTTTTGTCAAAATAGAATCCTTTTGATTATGGAGACTCCAAACAATCCCCTTTTAAAGCCTTTGAAAACGAGAAGACGTTTTAGAAACGCTTTGACGCTTTCAAAACAAAGTGAAAAATTCGGGACATTCACGTACACATTTAATATAAAGGAATTTTTGTTTTGCAATTGTAACATTGATTATCACATTGCTCAACATTTATCCTTTGACTGACTTTCAACCGGTTTAGAGAAACATACCTGACTTTTACCTTGGATTGCTCATCCCCAATTCTCTCCTAATGAAGGTGAACCTTTCTTCACTTAGAGGTTTTGTGAAGATGTCTCGCTAGCTGATGATCTCGTATCAACAAACTCAAGTAGAACATCTTCGTTAGCCACATGTTCTCTAATAAAATGATATCTTACCTCAATGTGCTTAGCTCTTGAGTGATGAACCGGATTTTTGGCTAAACACACTGCACTAGTATTGTCACATTTAATAGGAACTTTTCTAAAATTGAAACCAAAATCCTTCAATTGTTGTACCATCCACAAGATTTGAGCTACACAACTTCCTGCAGCTATGTACTCAGCTTCTGCGGTTGATAAAGCAACCGAGTTTTGTTTCTTTGAGAACCAAGAAACTAGGCAGCTCCCCAAAAATTGGCAAGTTCCGCTTGTGGATTTTCTGTCCACTTTGCTTCCTGCAAAGTCTGCATCCGTAAAACCATGAAGCTCAAACAATGTATCTTTAGAGTACCATAATCCGAGAGTAGGAGTGTCAACCAAATATCTGAAAATTCTTTTGATGCAGTGCAAATGAGATTCTTTAGGATTAGATTGGAATCTTGCACAAAGACACACACTAAAGAGAATATCAGGTCTACTTGCAGTAAGATAGAGTAGAGACCCAATCATGCTTCTATAAAGCTTCTGCTCAACCTGTTTACCACTGGAGTCTTCATCCAATTTTACCGTTGCACTCATAGGTATTGGGCTAGGCTTTGCTGTAGTGTAGCCAAATTTCTTCAGGATATCCTTTATATACTTGGCTTGACTAATAAAAATCCCTTCCTTTGATTGCTTTATTTGTAATCCAAGGAAGTAGCTTAGTTCGCCCATCATGCTCATCTCGAATTCTCCCTGCATTAACTTGGAAAACTCTTTGCACAAGGATTGATTAGTTGCACCAAATATTATATCATCAACATAGATTTGTACAAGCAACATATCCTTTTCACAAGATTTGATGAAGAGAGTATTGTCGACTTTTCCTCTTGTAAAACCATGATCAACTAAGAAGGTGCTCAACCTTTCATACCAAGCTCTAGGAGCCTGCTTTAAACCATAAAGAGCTTTTTGTAATTTGTAAACATGGTTTGGAAGGTGAGGGTCTTCAAAACCGGGAGGTTGTTCTACATAAACTTCCTCTTTTATAAACCCGTTTAAGAAAGCACTTTTACATCCATTTGAAACAGTTGAATGTTCATGAAGCATGCAAACGCGCAAAGCATCCTTATTGCCTCAAGTCTAGCCACAGGAGCATAAGTTTCGTCATAGTCAATTCCCTCCTCCTGTGAGTAGCCTTTGGCAACTAGCCTTGCTTTGTTTCTAGTGACAATACCATTTTCATCGAGCTTATTTCTAAAGACCCATTTGGCACCAACTATCGAGTGGTCTTTTGGTCTTTGTACTAGAGTCCATACCTCATTCCTTTTGAATTGATTCAGCTCTTCTTGCATGGCGTTTATCCAGTTTTCGTCTTGTAGTGCCTCATCTATGGTTTTGGGTTCTACAAGAGAAACAAAAGCATTAAACGCACACAAATTTCTCAAGGCTGAACGAGTCATTAACCTTGGGTTATATCACCCGTAATGTTCTCTTGAGGGTGGCTGGATTTATGTTTGAATTTCCATTCGTGAGGTAGGTCTTGAGATGTCCGAGCCGCAATCGAATCTTGATCTGCTGGTTCCGTCTCAACAGTTGAGACGTTCTTTCCACATTGTTTTCTTTCTGAGTTTCAGTTGGAACATTGTTCTGACCTTCAGAAATATCATCTTCTTCTCTGAAAACAGGGTTAGTTTCATCGAAGACAACATGTATAGATTCTTCCACCTTCAAGGTACGTTTATTGAAGATTCTAAAGGCTCTACTCTTCAAAGAATAACCAAGAAATATTGCCTCATCATTTTTCGAATCAAATTTCTCTAGTTGCTGTTTATCCAGATTTAGAACAAAGCATTTACATCCGAATGCATGAAAGTGAGATATATTCGCTTCTTACCCTTCCATAGCTCATAAGGGGTCTTGTTTAGGATAGGCCTAATCAAGACTCTATTGAGTATGTAACAAGAGGTGCTTGCTGCTTCTGCCCAGAAATATTTCGGAAGAGAGTAATCATTGAGCATTGTTCTCACCATTTCCTCAATAGTTCGATTCTTCCTTTCCACCACACCGTTTTGTTCCGGTGTTCTTGCACAGGATAGATTGTGAGATATACCAAGAGAAATACAAAAGATTCCATTTCAGAATTAACAAATTCTCCACCATTGTCACTGCGTATAGCAACAATTTTCTTACCTTTCTCATTTTGAACCTTTTTGACAAAGTTTACAAAGTTCTCGCAAGTCTCACTTTTCTTAGCAAGGAAGAGTGTCCAGTGTATCTTGAATAGTCATCAACAATAACTAGACAAGAACGTTTACCTCCTAGGCTTGTGGTTGAGATGGGGCCGAAGAGATCCATGTGTAGAAGTTCCAGATTCCCGTCGTCGCCACAACCTGTTTAGACTTGAATGAGGCTCTTGTTTGTTTGCCTTTCAAGCAGGCTGCGCACTGTCTGTCCTTATCAAATTTGATTTTCGGCAGTCCTCTTACTAGATCCTTCTTCAGCAGCTTTGCAATCGTATACATACTTGCATGACCTAATCTCTTGTGCCACAACCAACTTTCATCTTTGTTAGAAGCAATGAGGCATTTTACATTAAATGAATATAGGTCATCTAAGTCAAAGGTGTATACATTCCCACATCTCTTTCCAACGAATTTGATGCGTTGGACGCCTTATCCAATACATGGCATTGATCGGATTTGAATGTAACAAGGTAACCACTATCACAAAGTTGACTAATGCTTAACAAATTGTGTTTTAGTCCTTCAACAAGTAAAACATTATTAATGGCCAAGAGCCAACCTTACCAACCTTACCAATACCAAGTATTTGACCTTTGCTATTGTCACCAAAGGATACCGTTCCTCCTTTCCTTGGGGTAAAGCTAAAAAATTTACTTTTATCCCCAGTCATGTGTCTTGAGCAGCCGCTGTCCAAGTACCATGTGTGTTTCTTCAGGACCTAAACAGGTTGAACATTGCATCTGACTTTTGGTACCCATACTTTCTTGGGTCCATGAGGGTTAGTCACATTTTTAATAACCCAGACTTGCTTGACCCCATGCAAAATACGTTTATTTCTAAAGAGACATTCGAATCTGCTATGCCCCATTTGCGATGTGTCTCACAAGTTATATAGGTGACATTTGCAAACCTTGTTTGAAAACTAGGTCTTTTTGTTCATACCCTAATCCGGTCCTATCATGGTAAGACTTGACTTCCTAGCATGCTTTTTGATTCTTTTCACCATTAACGAAACCGGATAAAGTCTTTTCCAGCCTTTCATTTTTAACCTTCGCTTTGTTACTTCTTCTAATAATCTAGCATTTTCGGTTTTAAGCCTTTTAATGAGAGTGTTGTAGTCCTGACAAACCTCAGCAAATTTTTCTAGCATTTGCTTTCTCTCATTAACATAGGAAGAACTTGAAGAGTTAAAGGACTCGGCATCACCGGTTACCTCGATTCCGCAGAGCCATTAGGCACATTTCAACAGTTGAGGTGTGAGTTGACAGCTTTCGAACGTGATGCTTTCTTCATCTTCCGTTAAGCACAGGTGTGCTTCTTCCTCTTCACTTGAGGATGACTCTTCTGAGTTCGAACAGCTATCACTCCAGGCAGCCATCCCCTTTAATCCAGGCTTTCCTTTCTTGAAAGTCCTCTTTTGTCTCGAGCTGCTCTTTTGTTTCTTTGAGTTATTTTCATTTTCGTGGCAATCGAACCGCATATGGCCTTTTCCACTGCAGCTTGTAGCAGATTGGAGGTTTGAAGGGGCTTCTCCTTTTGTCCTTCATTTGTTGGTACCTTCCTTTGTACTTGAGCAACTTCTTAATCTTTCTTGCTATCATGGCTGTTTCATCGCTGCCTCTCTCCCTCATCTGTTGAACTCTCTTCTGATTCTTTTGCCTTCAATGCAATGGACTTATTTTTCCTGTTCATCTTTTCATCTTCTCTATCCTTCATTTCATAAGTCATTAGTTTGCCAAATAATTCATCAACACTAATGGTTTTGATACTACCTCCTTCACTTATAGCCTCTACAAGATTTCTCCATGATGGTGGTAAGCTCCACGTAATTTTTCTTACCAATTCTTCACTCTTATAGATCTTACCATATTGTCGTAAGGGTGTGATGATTTCATTGAACCTCTGTGCATGTCTGCGATGGTTTCCTTTGGATCCATGGCAAACATTTCATAAGCTTTGACCAACATAAACATCTTGGTGTCTTTGACTTGATCCGTTCCTTCATAGGTCACCAGGAGCTTGTTCCATATCTCATGTGCACTATCAAATGCTTAAACGATATTAAAAACATCAGGAGTTAAAGCACAAAGAATTACATTTACCGCTTTGGCGTTCAAGGTACACAATTTGTCATCGTCCGAGTGTAGTCCTTGAGAGGTTTGGGTTCTACTAGTCCATCAGCGGTGACGACGCTTGGAATGTGAGGTCCCGCTTTGATGATTCTCCAAAGATGATGATCTTGCGCTTGAATGTGGTTTTGCATTCTTGTCTTCCACCGCTTGAAGTTTGCTGAATCAAATAGTGGTGGTCTTGATGGGTTGTATCCTTCAAGGATCATGCTTGGAATCGATGCCATTTGATCTTTGGATCTGAAACCGCGAGGTTTTATCACCGATCACCGTGTGCTCTGATACCAATTGATGTCCCAAGTAGGCACCCAAGAGGGGGGGGTGAATTGGTTGCCCTCTAAAACTTTTCTAAATAACAAACCGAAAGAACCAACTCGATTCAACCCGTTTAAAGAACACGAAACTTAACAAGAAAGAAAACAACACCAAGGTTTATAGAGGTTCGGTCTGAGACCCACGTCCCTCTCCTCAAGTCAACAACTTGAGAGTTCTTCCACTATACTTTAACAAGGTTACACCAAGAAAAAGTACAAATAGTTTTTCCCAAGGCTCAACTAAAAACCTAAGTATGGTTTTCCCAAGGCTCACCAAAAAACCTAACAAACACCCAAAAATAGTTTTCCCAAGGCTCACTAAAAACCTAGAACAAATCCCAGTTTGGTTTTCCCGAGGCTCACCAAAACAAACCTGAAAACACTTTGAATTTTATGAAAAATTAAACCTGTTGAAGTTTTATCGAAAACACACAAAACGGTTTTCCAAAACAATTTGTCTCTCTCTCGAAGTGGCCCATAAAGGCTGTAAGGATGATGAAGCTAGTTCTACTGAAGATTGATGCTGGAGAGCTTGACTTGACTTGCTTTGCTTATGAAACGAACACTTGAATGCTTGATGAAGAAGGAGAGAGTTGTTATCTTCGTGAGTTTGAAGTCGATATTTAAAGACTCATGGGAGGAGCGTCTGGAGCTGCTGCAACGCTCTTTCTCCGTTGTGGAATGCAGTAAATTCGCCAGATTTTTCTCTACCAAAAATCGGATGCAATCTTGAAGAGGAAAAACTCAAGAGGAAGAGTTCTATTGGAACTCAACAACATCTAGAACCAGATTTCTTTACCAATGGGCTGGATTCGAAATTCAAATAGGAGGCCCAGAAATAAAACGAAGCCCACACACAAATAATGAATAATAGGCTTAAAGCGCTAAACAGACACATACTTTTCTAAGCTTTACAAAAACTCCCAAAACTTTGTTATCATCAAAATCCTTAAAGTCAACATTCACCAAAAAACACTAAAATTCAACATAAACAAAAACACAGTATATTCACCAGCTTCAATCAAAATTTCATCAAGATAATGCTAAAAACATTCACCAACCTTGTTGTTTTGAAGACTCGACGGTGGAGGAAGATTGTGGCGGAGGACGGCAGTGGCGGACCTTCAAAAAAATTTGTTGAGACCTCTAAATTTAACTGGTTAAACATCAAAAAAAAATTGTACAAAAATGCTTACCTTAGAACAATGATGAAGATGAACATACGGTGAGGAATCACAAAAATGGCACCGGAATGGAGGAGACAGTGGAGAGGTGTGGCGGTGATTTTTGGTGAATGTTGGAAATGAAATGGTGAAGTGTTTCGGGGAAGATGAGGGAGATTGGTAAAGTAAGGGCTGGTAACGGGTTGGAGTGTTACAAACCCGTTACTAGGCCTAACTTTAATTTGAACCCAAATTCAAGCCCGGGAAACAAAATTCAAGCCCGTTACTACCACTAAAATGGTAATGGCCTTTGTAACGCCCTGGGGCGTTACTAGCCCCATGACTCATTTTTCAAGTTTTTTCACCCTTGGTAACGGGCTGGTGCATACCAAGCAGAGCTCAACTACATAGTGAAATACGAAAGTTAATTTGTTTATCTTTTTAAGGATGGAGGGAGTATAAGTGTTTGGTGTCAACAATTCACAAAGCAATTCTTACTAATCACCAAACCGGGTCTTATTCTTTCGTTCAAATTATAAATAGTGAATATACTATTTTAATGATTATTTGATCATTGTTACTTTTATTTTTCAACGGTTAATAAATAGAAGATTTTGTGACAAATTGACAGATGTAGCATTAGAGATCATTGGTTTGGACCCAAACTTGGCAATAGAGAGGGATGGCAACGGAGAGACGGCCCTCCATGTGTTAGCTCGGAAGCCTTCGGTCTTCTTCAGTGGAAGCCGACTTAGTGCCTTGTCCAGATTTATATACACTCGTGAGTTTTTAAATGTTGCAACATTAATTTATCAGATAAAAATATTTACACGTATTTACGTAAGATTTTTAAGTAACTGATCTATTAATATTGTTATTATCAACACTTTTACAAATATATATGTTAAATTATTTATATCTAAATCATAATTCAGATTTATAATTTTCAAATACTCCGTATATACTATTTTTAAAAACAAAGCTGACAAATTTTCAGACAAAATTTATATTAACAGTAAACTCGTAACAATTATTTAAGAATTATTATTAGTTATATAGTAATATTTAAGTCCGGATCATTTTGTGACAGATCTTCGAGTGGAGTTGCAAGCAAATGCGCCTGATTGCTGCTCTAGCCATGACAACATAGTGATCCTTTTGCTCAAAGATCTTGGGTGGAAGATGTTAAACTTGATAGGTAAATTATGTATTATGGCGGATATATTATTTTTTAAAAAGGGGTCTATTTATATATATCTTCCTATGTATATTAATTACTTTCTCCACTCTAAAAGTTTTATAACATTTTGAGTTGATAAGGAGCTTAAGATAGGTATTTTACATTGTGTGTACTTCAACTATATACCGCTCTTGCATATCTATACTTTCGTTGCATATCTATACTTGAAGAAAATTTGGTAGTAAAAATTATTTTAAAATATGATTTTATTACTCTTTTTTTTGAACGGCAATGCACTTCATTGAAACATGCTAAGATCAAGAAACAAGTTCCTAACAACCCTATGAGAAATAGGATCTGTCACAAGGAAAGAAAAGGAAAGGGAAACGGACACAAACGAACTACCAACCGAAAAGGAAAGACCAAAACCAACGGAAAGGAATCACCCCCTCCACCCCCATTTGAATCGGAGCTATTAGCCAATCCGTCCATGATTCCTTTTTCACACTCCTACTCTGGATCCAAAGGTAAGACAATACCTGGATGTCTGCAAAAATCTTCGGGGCACACCACAGAGTATTTTGCATGGTCACCTCATTACGGGCTTTCCAGTTACCCAAGCAGAGACAAAGACAATTGCTTGCCACACTGTCTTGAGCAATAAGGGACCTGTAAAATGAAATCACCGTTGACTACCTCGATAAAATCCACGTAACTAAACACCTTCGTATTACACCAACTCGCCACTGCTTCGCCAAATTTCCAGCACCACCGGACAGCGAACTAGAGCATGGTCCACCGTCTCGGTCACGTCAGAACAAAGCGGACATAGAATAGAGTCTATCTCCATCCCTCTCTGCCGCAATCGCGCTGGATCGAAGGTATCTGTGGGCTGCCCGCCGATAAACACATTCACCTTCTTGGGCACCTTGTTGCACCAAGACGTCGGGATATCGTGAGTAATATGTGTTAAATGATAACGAAAAATGTGTTAAACACCACCATAAATTTCGTATTTTACTTTTCAGGTCATGATTATTATAGTTTTCATACTGCGAAGCTAGGATTCAAAGTTAGGGGTGGCGGGAACTAGGGGTGAGTAACGAATCGAGCCGAGCCGAGCTCGGCTCGAGCTCGAGCTTTAACGAGCCCGACGAGCCGAGCCTCACGAGCCTCGAGCTCGAGCCGGTTTCGAGGCTCGAATAATATACGAGCCGAGCTCGAGCCCAACGAGTTCGGCTCGTAAGGTTCGCGAGCCTTAACGAGCTCGCGAGCCTAACGAGCTCGCGAGCTCGAGGCTTTCGGGGCCGAGTTGAGCCTAACGAGCTCGAGCTCGCGAGCTCGTTTGGGGCCGAATCGAGCCTAACGAGCTCGAGCTCGCGAGCTCGTTTGGGGCCGAATCGAGCCTAGCCGAGCTCGCGAGCCTAACGAGCTCGAGCTTCACGAACCTTCGAGCCGAGCTCGAGCCTGTCTCGAGCCGAGCTCAAGCTCGAATTTTCGGGCTCGTTCGAACTCGAGCCGAGCCCGAATTTCACTCCCAACAACAGATCATTGTTTCTTACTACTTCTGGAGCTTTTTCTTCAACATTAAAAGCTTCACTCCTCATAGGTTGAAGTTGAAGTTCCATTTCTGGGCCAGCTGAAGTTTTCTTTTGAAAGAAAGAAAACAACTTCTGTTGTTTGCTAGCCATAATCAAACAAACAACACTTATCATGTGTATGTATACAACATTAATATTGATAACTAAATCCGTGCCCGTTGATCCAATTCTCAATGGTATCATCTAATGATAAAGCAGTTTCAACTTTGTATACTAAGTTATAATCCCATGAGTGGGCATTAGCTTCCTTTCTTTTGTCATGCAACAGTTGTATTCTAAGGATAAAATGAGTTGTATTATATAAATGGTATCACATCAATTGCCAATCCCTTTCTAAAGATAAAATGAGTACCGACTTCCTAAGCACGTGAATTTATACCATATACTCTTATATCCCTCTTGTGCTTAATTTATAGCAAGACAAGAAAAATGATGTATGTTTCGGACTATTGACAAGTCTTGGTTTAACCCATGCTTTAACGGTTTAACCGTCCATAACCCACTTCAACACTCAATAGGGGGTTTCAAACATGGATAAAAAGAGGCGAATAACGCCACTATTCGCCTCTTTTTATCCGCGTGAGTAAGGGAAGCATGTTACACAGGTTGTGCACAGCATGTGCACAGGCAAGTGCACAAGCACAGGCAGGAGATTGTGCACAGCTTGCGCATGCGGTGCTTGCGTAAGATTGTTCACAAGTTGTGCACAGGCTTGTGCGCAGCTTAGCTTGCGCATATTGTGCACAAGTTGTGCACAAGTTGTGCTGCAAGCCGCAGCTTGCGCAGTTGTGCACAAGCCCTCAAAATAGAATTGGGTTGGGCAGCAGGCAGGCGTACACGCAGAACAAAATAGAATTGGGAATTGGGAAGGCAATTGGGGAAAAAGAAGCTTCAATCCCTTAATTTTTAAAAATATACATTATATACCCTATCTTTTACAAAATGTTGGGGGTGGCAGTGGTCACCCCCAGTCATACAATAGCTTCGCCATAGAAAAATGACAGGAAGTGGAGAAGATCGTTGAACCATCTTACAAGCAAATGAAGAACAGTGACGGCAAAACACCAAAAGCTTTATTCGCAGAAGAACACAAGACGCTCCTACGCGACGGGGAGAACTGGATGCGCAACACAGCCTCCTCATGCATGGTGGTCGCCGCCCTAATCGCCACCGTCATGTTCCAAGCAGCCTTCACCATCCCTGGCGGCGGAAACCAAGACAACCCAGAGCGCAACATGGACCGCATCAGCTTCCGCATCTTTATCATCTCCGACGCATTGTCCCTCTTCACCTCCGCCACCTCTATCCTCATGTTCCTCTCCATCCTTACGTCCCGTTATGCCGATGAAGACTTCGTCCACTCGCTCCCCAACAAGCTCGTCACCGGCCTCATAACGCTCTTCGTCTCCATCGCCACCATGATGGTCTCCTTCTGCGCCACGCTTTTCATCGTTATTGGGGGACGGTACGCTTTTGTTGCCATCATCATGGCTTTGGCGGCTTCGTTGCCGGTCAGCTTGTTTGCGTTTCTGCAGTTTCCACTGCTGGTTGATATGATTAGCCATGCTTACATGTCTAACATTTTGTTTCGTCCTCGTACCCACTTGTTATACTAAACAATATTGATACTCAATAATTTATCTTGACTAAATATATTGATACGCACTTCGGTATATATGTTACATGCATGTGCTATATAAAAATTCCATTATTTATGAAATACTCATTATTTTCTTCTTCTTTTGGTGCAATATATTTTTTCATGCATTTTTTTTTGAACAGCAGTAGATCAATTGGTTAGATTAGACACTCCTATCTTGGAGAAACCCCACATCACGAGTTCGAATCCCTTAGGTTTAAACTCAACCGAGGGCAGAGCCGCAGGGGGGTTAAACTCGAATCGTAATGTGGGTAAAACTCCTGTGTCTTGGCAGCCCAGGGACTCAAAGCCAAGACCTCGAGCCCGAACACCCACCTCTGTGGCACACTAAGTGCCACTTTCTTCATGCATTTGGGGTTGAGCATTGTAGTGTTTTCTTTGGTGAGGGTTTATGGGGACTTTGTGGTGTAGTTTTGAGGTAGGTTAATTTAGCCTTTGGAAACTGGCCCAAAGTTCTCTTTTAGGTTATAGTGTACTTTTTATATATTCTTATAAATAAAATACTCCATCCATCCCAAAAAAACTAAATTGTATTATTTTTTGAGTTGTCAAAAAAAAAGATTTGATCATTTCTTTTGAGTAAAATATGCCGACGAACTTACTTTTTAAGTTTTTGACCTATTTCGATCTCATTGTAAGTTTTTAACCTATAGTAGTTCTAAATTTATAAATCGTGACATATTTGAGTCCTTTTCGTCTATTTCCTCCGTCCACTGTGGCCCGTGAAATGTCAATTTTATCCTCAATGAATTGCTAAAATGCACCCTCAAGACTTTTAAACGAAACAAATATACCCTCAAGAATTTTAAACTAAACGAATACACCCTCACGCCCTCACATCGACCAAGTGATCCCCGAGCCTCCAAAAGAAGTGCCAAATCCTTTCCAAGGACTCGGAGGTCCCATGACAAGGGCTCGATCCAAGAAGCTACAAGAGAAGCTCCAAGCATTCATGAGGATCGTGGCTCAAGGAGAGGAGCGGGAGGAAGACCAAGCACGGGTCAACAAGCTGCAAGACTTGGGTGTTCGAATGGAAAAGCACCCCAACACCTTGGAAAGCATCAACCTTACAACTCTTTCGGGCGACACTCCAGGCGACCCCTTTCACCATCCAGGCGGTCGCCTGACCCCCAGCAACAGTGATAGGCAGGCGGTTGGGCGAGGACCAGGCGAACCAGCCCCTGGATCAGGCGATCGCCCAGCCCAGGATGGCTTGTCAACAATGCTGGGCAGGTGACCAGGCGAGAACCAGGCGACCCAAACCCTGGATCAGGCGATCGCCTGGCTCCCCGAAATCAGCTTCCCTCCACCCTTTTGAAACCTAGCCATTTTTGTTGACTATCACTATTTGTAATATTAATTCCTATTTTCAGCCCCTTTTGTAATTTCTTTGGTTTCTATAAACCATATAACTTCATAAACATGAGTTATATGATTTATGGAAATTAGAGAAAAGGGTTTTCAACCCTTCCCATCCATCTCTTACACCCTTCACCTCACCCACCTTAATCCTAGGAAGCTTGTCCCTAAGCCTCCTCTCTCCTCCCTTCCCTCACCATTTTAGTTAGGCTTAGAGTTCATTTGCAACTTAGAACTCATATGGTAGAGAGCTCATTGCCGAAAATATCAAGGCTTGATTGTTCTTCATTGTTCTCATTTCTTGCTTCATCAATCCATTAGTGATCCATGCAAGAGGGTCCAATTAAATACCTAGCATTGTTTGATCAAGTAGTCAAAAGGTTCTAGGTTCCATTCTCCTCCCCCATTGCCGAATTGTTGCTCCATTTCTTGGAGTTCTTCCTCACTCAAGCTAGATCATCAAGCTCTTGATCATGCAACCCTTGTGTGATCATATCAAGTGGTATCAGAGCCAACTTGCTTGAATGAGGTAAATGTTGTTTTGTATGAATTTCTTCAAGTTATCCTCTTGAATTCCTTTTCAAAACTTGAAGAAAATTTCGGTTGGTATCTCTTGAGAGAGGCCGAAAATTTGTGAGTGGTTCATGTGCCTAGGGCAAGCTTGTTTGGTTCATGTGATTAGGGCAAGTTCATACTTGTGTGTTGATTGTTGAAGTGTTGTGAAAAGAAAAAGAAAAAGAATTTTCGGTTTGGAAGAAGAAAGAGAAAGTATTGAAAAAGAGTATTTATTGAAAAGAAATGCAAAAGTGTTCTTGAGTGTTCTTGGTGTTCATGCAAAGTTCATGTGAAGTTCATGTCAAACACATGTGAATAGTAACTTTGATCCAAAAATCTTTTATGAACTTGCACAAAAGGTGTTTGTGATTGTAAAAGAGCCTTTCTATATCACACCTAATTTCTTTCAACCACCAACCAACCTCATTTCTCAAAACCCTAGTTCAAGTAACTAGAACTTTTGCATTGCTTATTTTCGGATTCTACTAGGGTTTCATTGAACTCTCCTTGTGTGTTTGCATTTGATCTTAATAGAAGATTGGTGACTAGAATTGAGACTTGTGAAGTTCATTAAGTTCCAAACACGAGAGACGAGAGTAAACACTTAGGGAGTGTGAGAGGATTGTGTGCAAATATATTCTTGTTGTGAATTGCCACGGAGGCAATCTTCTTTGTTGTAGGAATGACTTCACCCGCGGATTCACCATCACCCCCTCATCCAACCCAACTTGATCTCTTGGAAGCTCTCCACAAAATTAATAGGAGGTTGGATGGGATTGATCGGAGATTTGAGGATTCGGAAACTCAACAAGCCACCTTAGGAGCCAAGCTAGCTAAGCTTGAGGTGGCTCAAGGGAAACAACCGTCATCATCCCGGCACCAAGAGGAAGCCGGAACACCTAGGGGTTTTGGTGGCCATACACATACCACCATTGACCCCTCTTCCAAGCAACACCAACAAACCTCCATTTCTCGGTCCACTCAACAAAGAAGGAGTGCACCTTTTGTTCATGACATTTCGGATGAACAAGAGGAATATTGTGAAGAGGGACCAATTAGAGGGGAAGAAGGAAGGTCTTCCAAGATAGGGCACAAGCAAGAGCTTATCTTGAGAGAGACCTTGAAGATGAAGAGGAAGCCGAAAGAGCTCATCACCATAGGGGTTTCAACCGAGATCTTCATGAGAGAAGACCAAACCGAGATCAACAAGCACTCAATAATTTGAAGCTTCAAATCCCACCATTCCATGGTTCAAGTGATCCGGAGGAGTACTTGGAATGGGTGGTCAAAACCGAGAGAGTTGTTGATATGATGGGGTATAGTGATGCTACCATTTTGAAGCTAGTGGTGATTGAGTTCCAAGGATATGCTCTCACTTGGTGGGAGCAAGAACATCAAGAGAGGGCTAGAAACCGAGAGGATCCCATCATGACTTGGGAAGAGCTCAAGCAAGCTATGAAGCGGCGGTTTGTGCCTACTTACTTCAAGAGAGATTGTGCTCAAAAGCTTCAAACGCTCATTCAAGGCAACCGGAGTGTGGAAGACTATCAAAAGGACCTTGAGAGGGCTTTGATGAGAGCGGATGTGAAGGAGGCTCAAGAGGCCAAAATGGCAAGGTTTTTGTATGGGTTGAGAGAGGATGTGTACAAGACCGTGGAGCTATGTGACTACCAAACCTACCAAGAGCTTGTTCACAAAGCCATCAAGGTGGACAAGCAACTTAAGAGAGGTCACTCCTACCACTCCACCACTACTAGCCGAAACACTTGGACCAAACCCAACCCCTACAATAAACCCACACCATCCAAGCCTTACCAAACCACCACAACCAAACCCACTCCTCGGCCTCCCTACACAAATCCAAACCTTACACCACCCAAACCTCCTCAACCTCCCACCAACCGAGAACTAACCCTTACCCCAAGCCTCATGACACTCCGCACCAAACAAGAACCATTGAGTGTTTCAAGTGTTTGGGCAAAGGACATTATGCTAGAGATTGCCCCAACAAAAGAGTGATGGTCATTCGGCCAAATGGAGATATTTCTAGTGAGGATGAGGAAGAGGTTTTACAAGAGTCTCAAGATGAAGAATGTGAGGAGGAAGAAGGGGAGAGGCCTTTGGAAGGCTTGATCTTGGTCACCAAGAGGGTTTTGCAAAGTTCTCCAAGCTTGGTCGAAACTACTCAAAGGGAGAATCTCTTCCAATCAAGGGCTTTGGTAAATGGAACGCTTTGTAGCCTCATCATTGACAGCGGGAGTTGTGTGAATGCGGCAAGTGAGGACATGGTGGCTGAATTGGGACTTCACACTCATGCTCATCCGAGACCTTATCAACTCCAATGGGTTGATGATAGGTCATTTGTGAAGGTGGTGAAACAAGTGGAAGTGCCAATCAAGATAGGCAAGTATGAGGACTTGATCACTTGTGATGTGGTAAGGATGCAAGCTACACACATCCTTTTGGGAAGACCTTGGCAATATGATAAGGAGTCACTACACCATGGGAAAGCCAACAAGTACTCCCTCACCCACCTTGGCCGCCCCTACACTTTGCTACCCCTTACTCCAACCCAAGCTCTCCAAGACCAAGTGCACTTAGCTTCCAAAGCCGAAAAGAAGAAAAGGGAAGAGGGAAGAGAGGAAAGAGAGAAAAGTGAGAAGGTCCAAGGGACCTTGAGTGATAAGAAAGAGTGTGCATCTAAGGGAAACACTTTGAGCAAGAAAGAGAGAAAACAAGAGAGTTGTCCCTCCATGGCCAAAGAGAGAGATTTGAAAAAGGCACTTTTGGGAAATAAAACTTGTTTTCTCATGATTCCAAAACATTGCATGCTAACTCTTGACAACATAGCTTCTCTTCCTTTGTATGTGCAGGAAGTCCTCAAGGAGTTTGATGATGTTTTCAATGAGCCTCAAGATCTTCCCCCATACCGAGGCATTGAGCACCAAATCGACCTCCTTCCCGGGGCTCCCTTGCCCAACAAGGCAGCCTACGTAACCAACCCCAAGAATCCAAAGAGATCCAAGCTCAAGTGCAAGAGCTACTTCAGAAGGGTTTCATTCGGGAGAGTCTCTCCCCTTGTGCAAAGCCGGTCATTCTTGTGCCAAAGAGTGATGGCACTTGGAGGATGTGCATGGATTGCCGGCCCATCAACACCATCAGTGTAAAGTATCGCCACCCTATACCTCGTTTGGATGACATGTTGGATGAATTGAGTGGTGCATGTGTGTTTTCTAAGATAGATCTTAGGAGTGGATACCACCAAATAAGAATGAAACAAGGAGATGAATGGAAAACTGCTTTTAAGACTAAAATTGGATTGTATGAATGGAATGTCATGCCATTTGGTCTATCTAATGCTCCTAGTACTTTCATGCGCCTAATGAACCATGTCTTGAGAAAATTGATAGGTAGGTTTGTGGTTGTGTACTTTGATGATATATTAGTGTACTCCAAGAATCATGATGAACATGTTGAGCATCTGAGGCAAGTCCTTGATACACTTAGGTTAGAGAAGTTGTATGCTAAATATGAAAAGTGTGTCTTTGCATCGGATGAGGTTAATTTTCTTGGGTATGTTGTTGGAAAGGATGGAGTCAAAGTTGATGAGGGTAAAGTAAGTGCAATCAAAGAATGGCCTACACCTAGTTCCTTAACAGAAGTTAGATCCTTTTTAGGACTTGCTAGCTTCTATAGGAGATTTGTTAAGGATTTCTCCACACTAGCCGCCCCCTTGCATGAATTGGCTAAAAAGAATGTTACATTTAATTGGGGAAAGTTACAAGAGGAGTCCTTCAATGCTTTAAAGGAAAGGTTAACCAATGCACCATTGCTTGCTCTACCAAACTTTGACAAAGTCTTTGAGGTTGAGTGTGATGCAAGTGGGATAGGCATTGGTGCGGTTTTGCATCAAGAAGGCCGTCCCATTGCATTTTTCAGTGAAAAGCTAGGTGGAGCTACTTTGAACTACTCTACCTATGACAAAGAGCTTTATGCTCTTGTAAGATCATTGAGGGTATGGAGTCATTATTTGCTACCTAGGGAGTTTGTGATCCACACGGATCATTTGTCCTTGAAGTATCTTCAAGGGCAAGGTAGCTTGAGCAAGAGACATGTGAGATGGGTAGAATTTATTGAATCTTTCTCCTATGTTATTAAGTATAAGAAAGGCAAAGAGAATGTAGTTGCCGATGCACTTTCTAGGAGATATGCTATTCTCATGACTCTTGACACCAAAGTTGTTGGATTTGAATGTTTGAAAAGCATGTATGAGCATGATTTAGACTTTGGTGAAATTTTTGTTGATTGTGCTAAGGAAGGCCGAAATGGCTTCTATGTATTTGATGGTTTCTTGTTCAAGTATAAGAGGTTGTGTGTGCCGAGGAGCTCAATGCGGGAAGTCATCCTCAAGGAGGCGCATGGTGGAGGGCTCATGGGGCACTTTGGTGTCCAAAAGACACTTGAGGCCGCCAAGGAGAATTTCTATTGGCCGGGCATGAAGAAAGACGTTGCTAAGCTTTGTGCCAAGTGTGTGACATGCCACCGCGCCAAGGCTACTCTACAACCGAAAGGGAAGTACACCCCTCTCCCTACTCCTTCCATTCCTTGGGTTGATATTAGTATGGATTTTATCAGTGGCTTGCCTAGAACTTCTAAGGGTCATGATGCAATTTTTGTGGTAGTGGATAGGTTTTCTAAGATGGCACATTTTATTCCATGTCACAAAACTGATGATGCATCTCATGTGGCCGAATTGTTTTTCAAGGATATTGTGAAGTATCATGGCTTGCCTAGATCTATTGTGAGTGATAGGGACTCAAGGTTCCTTAGTCACTTTTGGAGGACTCTTTGGAATCGGTTGGGAACGAGCTTGATGTATTCTACATCAAGCCATCCTCAAACCGATGGCCAAACGGAAGTGACTAACCGGACCTTGACAACCATCTTGAGAACCCTCCTTAGGAGTAATTTGAAAGAGTGGGAGAGATGCTTGCCTCATGTAGAATTTGCATATAACCGAGCATTCCATTCATCTACATCCCATAGTCCATTTGAGGTTGTATATGGGTTCAATCCTTTAGCTCCTTTGGACATGATTGCATTGGAACATGTTGAACAACTTGATGTAGATGGTAAAAGAAAGGCCCAACAAATGAGAGACTTGCATGCTAAGGTTCACAAACAGTTAGAGAAAATCAATGAATCTTATGCTAGGAGGGTCAATAAGGGTAGGAAGTTTCGGTCATTTGAGGAAGGGGATTGGGTGTGGTTGCACCTAAGGAAAGAAAGGTTTCCCCAAGCTCGAAAGAGCAAGTTGTCACCTAGAGGGGATGGACCTTTTAGGATTGCAAGAAAAATTAATGACAATGCATACATGCTTGAGTTGCCTAGTGATGGTTCATACAATGTGCATGCTACTTTTAATATTTGTGATCTTATTCCTTATGAAGGTGAACTTGAAGAGATGAATCCGAGGTCGGATTCCTTCCAAGTGGGAGGGAATGATGTGGACATCGACCAAGTGATCCCCGAGCCTCCAAAAGAAGTGCCAAATCCTTTCCAAGGACTCGGAGGTCCCATGACAAGGGCTCGATCCAAGAAGCTACAAGAGAAGCTCCAAGCATTCATGAGGATCGTGGCTCAAGGAGAGGAGCGGGAGGAAGACCAAGCACGGGTCAACAAGCTGCAAGACTTGGGTGTTCGAATGGAAAAGCACCCCAACACCTTGGAAAGCATCAACCTTACAACTCTTTCGGGCGACGCTCCAGGCGACCCCTTTCACCATCCAGGCGGTCGCCTGACCCCCAGCAACAGTGATAGGCAGGTGGTTGGGCGAGGACCAGGCGAACCAGCCCCTGGATCAGGCGATCGCCCAGCCCAGGATGGTTTGTCAACCGTGAAGGGCAAGTGACCAGGCGAGGTGGCTCCAGGCGAGAGATGCCTTCCCTCGACCGGCGAGAACCGGGCGACCAAAACCCTGGATCGGGCGATCGCACGGCTCCCGAAATCAGCTTCCTCCACCCTTTTGAAACCTAGCCATTTTTGTTGACTATCACTATTTGTAGTTTTAATTCCTATTTTCAGCCCCTTTGTAATTTCTTTGGTTTCTATAAACCATATAACTTCATAAACATGAGTTATATGATTTATGGAAATTAGAGAAAAGGGTTTTCAACCCTTCCCATCCATCCCTTACACCTCTCACCTCACCCACCTTAATCCTAGGAAGCTTGTCCCTAAGCCTCCTCTCTCCTCCCTTCCCTCACCATTTTAGTTAGGCTTAGAGTTCATTTGCAACTTAGAACTCATATGGTAGAGAACATTTTCAGCCGAAAATATCAAGGCAATCGTTCTTCATTGTTCTCATTTCTTGCTTCATCAATCCATTAGTGATCCATGCAAGAGGGTCCAATTAAATACCTAGCATTGTTTGATCAAGTAGTCAAAAGGTTCTAGGTTCCATTCTCCTCCCCCATTGCCGAATTGTTGCTCCATTTCTTGGAGTTCTTCCTCACTCAAGCTAGATCATCAAGCTCATGATCATGCAACCCTTGTGTGATCATATCAAAATAGGTCACAATTTATAAATTTAGAATAATATAGGTCAAGAACTTAAAATGAGACCAAAATAGGTGCAAAACTTAAAAAGTAGGACCGCCGGCGGATTTTACTCCATTTGTTTTTAAGGAGACTTTTTCACTCCACTTTTAATTTTTAACCCCCAACTTTCATTTTCCACCCAAAAAGTTATTGTTCTTATATGACAGTTTTACTTTATTACTCTCAAATCTTCAATACTCGTAATCTGCGTGCCCAGTCAAATGTCTAAAACAATTTGGGATGGAGGGAGTACTAAAGTCGTCTTTCAAAAAAAATATTTCCATTCACATCATATATATATATATAACTGTCAAGTTTTTGGAGAGGTTCAGTTGGAGTTGTGGATAATTGGAGTAATTAGGGAATGTTTGGCTAAGTTGAAGGACTTTTTTGTGATTTTTTGTAGATAAGGCTGGAATTTGTTGCAAGGTTTTTGTATTGAGGGTGAGGGAGTGCTCAAATGAGCGTTTAGCGCCTAAATCAAGTTGCTTATTTCTTTTATGGATTTTGGAATAAATCTTGATATTGTCTATGAAATACTCTTTCTACATTTCCGTAAAATAGCTTAAGTAATATTTGTACAGCTAGCGATTTTCTATGCTATGTAGGGTTTTTCTATATTAATCAAGTGAATATAGAGGACATCTATACAATATCACTACGTATTTAAAAGACTCTTTGCTACGTATTTAAAAGATCCTTTGCAGCGCTAAACGCGCTTCACAAGCGCTGGTATAGAAGCGTAACCAATTGCTGATAAACCCACTTCTACCAGAAGCGTTTTTTATGCATGATGCGCTTCATGGCACTACAGTGTAGCGCATCAGTACCACGTACAGACGCTTCTAACAGTCCACGTTGGCTGCTGAAGAGATCAGCCTTTGTACCGTAAATGGAGCACCTCCAGGCGATACAAAGCTTTCATTTTTATTTTTATTTTTGTTTGGAAATTTTGTATTAACAAAATGAAATAATATTAATAAATATTGTAAAAACAAAATTAAAAACACAATAATAATTTCAAATTTAATTTTACATGATATATTAATATTTTTAAATTGTTATATTTGCAACAAAAAAACCTAAATTAATAAAATCATAAATCCTACAAAGGTGGAGCTGGAGGAGTATCATCACGAGGAGGACCACCGGGACCGCGCTGGTGCTGGGGCTGCTGAGGAGTCTGGACCTGCAAGATGCTTCTGATTTAAGCCTCCATCATGTCCGGAGTCAACATGGACCGATCGTCGGGAGGCTGAACTATGGAGGAGGCTCCTCCATGCGCGGGGTATAAACATCCTTGTGCATACCGGTGAGGAAGTTGGCGGTCCTCGGGGACGATGACCGTGGCCTTGATGATGAGGCAACCAAGTGTGCTGGCACATCAGTGTGTGACAACCGGCCCATGTTCCGAAGCTCTCCCATACGACGCTTAGGGCTGCGTTTGTCTGGCGTAGCAGGTCCGCCTGTCGCATGATAAGCATCTCATGCTCAGTTGAGCGTTGCCTCAGAGTATGAATCTCATCCTCCTGTCTGTCGATGTGCTCCTTATCCTTCCGGCACTCCTCCTCCAACTGTAGCTCGCGCTGTAAGTTATGTAAAAGTAACAATTTAGTCCTCAAAGTTTTTAAAACGTTTCAAAAGTGGACGATATATAATAGTTACCTCGGATGGTTGCGGAGGCTGGAACATGTCAGGATGGACCAGCTGCGGAGGTGTTGATCTCCAACGTCCTCTAGTGGGGTTTTGGCCAGTCACATTCATGTAGACGTCGGGATCAAAAAGTGGCATGTCATCCTCAGCATCATACTTCTCCCGCATAGTCTCGATAAATTTTTCCTAATATATGAAAAATAACATTAAAATTTGTTTTATAAAAAGTTCATAATGTATTGAAAATATTAGTATTAAAGTCAGAGTCAGAAGGAGGGAGAACCTCGAAATCCGCATCTTCGCCACCCCACTCTTTTCGGAACTCCAAGATGCTAACTGGTCGACCTTGTCGTTCGCTCTGTCCATTCAATCATTTAAATATAATAAAATGAATTTAATAAAAAAATAATGAAAATAAAAAATAAGATAGAGTAAGGAAGTAATTATGTATCGCTCGTGTGCCCCCTGCAGCGACAACCGCCCGTGCCTTTTCCTTTTCGACTTTTCGTTAAACTTTTTTGCGTTTTCTCTCACCTGTTTCGAGGTCTTTTGGATGTGCTCAGAGTTCCAAAAGTCGATCAGCTTGTCCCAAACCTCCTGAGAGAGCTCAGCAGGTTTGTGCTGACGACAGTGGTTGTGGTCCGGGTTCTCCTCAGTGAGAGGGTAGTGCTCGTTATACTATTGCCGGATTTTGGAGAAATTTGTTTGGTAAAGATCACTAAACTGGGATATGAGCGCCTTTAGCACATCCTCTGGTCCACTCCGTGGGATCTAGTCGTAACTCAGCTAAACAAAAACAAATGTTTAATTAATTAACAATTATAATAAAAAAGTACTTCAACTTACGTTAAATTATTACCTTAAATTTTGTTACGCATCCTAGGCCTCCTGCGGGAGACCGTAGAAAGATGGCGACCAACCGGTCCAGAAGCCCTCCAGGATGCTATTGATGGTGAATGGACATAGCGAGACGGGTTGCCTGAGGCTGCACATTGGAAAACAAACGTTATATACATATACATATATATTTTTTTATATAATTTATAAAATATTATATGAAATACTTACTGGTCGGCAAGAATGCGCTTCCTTTCATCCTCCATCGGCTCTGGAGGTGGGAGCATTGAAGCAGTGGCCGTAGGTGTGGCCTGAGTCGGCGCCTAAGGTCCACGACATCTACGTGGCAGGGGTGGGGGCGTCAAAACCGAGAGCTTCTTGTGTTCGGTGTGAGCCCCATCATAAAGAGGTTGTGATGCAGTCTGCAACAAATCAAAAAACTTCTGCACCTCTTCATTTGGAATTTCGACTTCATCGTCTTGCATGTTTGCTTGATTCTCCTCAAAATTATTGTAACAATATTCATTTTCATCATCATGATCATTAGCCATCCGTTCAACATTATTAGGACGAATTCCCAAACCTTCATGAATTATTTGTCGGATATTCCAGCCTTCATAGTCAGTAGCCATCGAGTCTCTTTGTGGCGTACTTGCACGTGGATTACTAGACGACGATCCGTCGACGATTTGATCATGACCTCCAACAATAGTGGGATCAATCAGTACTGCCTCACCATGATAATCCCACACATAATAATCTAGTTTAAAACCATACTCGCATAAGTGATTTCCAATAGTAATTTTTTCATAATAGAATATATTTCTACACTTTGTACACGGACATTTCACTGTCG
>CM044986.1:7207313-7377313 GCA_024586325.1 Stellera chamaejasme
GCCACTTCGTGCGGTGCTCGAACAATCAACGATCGACGCTTAATCCTCACCGCACGACCGTCGAAGTCTCCACCACTAGTTTCATCGATTCACCACATAACCGGTCCTCTCAAGGTCAGCCGCCGCAAATCGTCCCCTAAGCCTTTTGCGAACGCCAGCAGACGCGAGTTCAGGTAAGGATGCGTTTCTATTTCTTTCTTTTAGGTTAAAATTGCACTTCAGCCACTGTTGATTGTTGCGGTTCGTATTGAACCCCCCTGGAGGGTAATATGTTGCAATTTCGCCATTGGTGTAAAGGAATGGACAGTTTCGTTAATGAGGTTTAAGTTTGGTTAATTCTCATGTGTTTATCTTTTCCCCTATATATTTAAGCCATCGATACATGTGCATGTAATTCAGAATTCTATTGGTATGATGGATTTTATTGGTGATTGGTTAATGATGTGCTTAGATGATTAATAACAATGTACAAAGTAGCATGTGAAATGTTAGTTTTCCTTTTTCTTTTAATCCTCCACTAATTTCTTATGATTTTGTATAACTGTTTAATAAAAGTTGAATCAAGTGAACGAAAAATAAATTGAACCTGTGGTACCAATTTTGGGCGTATGAAAATTATTGTATTTTTGTACGTAATTGACTAACGGACCTCGAGTCTCCCGTAGACCATTTTAGGTTCCCAATCGACCTATCACAAAAGATTGGTGGTGACTCCCGTCGAAAACCCCGTCCGCTACACCACCATCATATCGAAACACCTTAAAGGTGTATCGAATGCTACACCATTTGGGTGTAGCAAAGACATCGCAGAATGCTACACCATTTGGGGTGTAGCAAGACATCCTCGATGCCGATCCCGAATCCTCGCAAACCAATGCTTATACCATGGGACTAGGTTTAGCGTCATCGGGCCACCCCTCAGACTAAACCTAGCTTCAATATATATTCTACTACGCATGCTGAATAATGCAGTACCAGAAGACATGCCGAACCCTTTCCTAACACTATAGTCCGAACCAGAATTCCCGATCGACCGTCCCGGTAGAAATTTCAGAAGAGTTTCAGCTGAATCCTTGATTACTCCCTATTCATAAACAATCCAAAGATACAAAATATATGTTCAGAATTCATAGAATCAGCCAATATCATTGGCGCCAATATCAACGGCTTTCACACCGAGCCTTTTCTGACAAAACCAAATAGAACAACACGTATAACTCTTCACCCTGATCGATAATATACCCTTACCTTTTACCATAGCTGAAGTTGAGTTTCCGTGCAGGAAATCAGAAACGGATTTCGGCAGCGTTTCTGGAAGGTTTCTGCTTACATCCATGTTATCAAACATACACAAGAAGGGGCCGGGAACATTTAGAAACCAATAAATGAAGCAGAGAAGGTGGTTCCATAATGTTAGAGTTATAATAGGAATACATATATATGACAGATGGTATAGCTCAATTATAGGGATTAGATTAGCTTAATTATAGGAATCGGTTTTATTCCTTTCCTTTTCCTTAGCATATACCGTGTATAAATACCAAGGATTAGTCTAATACAATTCATTGAGAATTCCTCAACCTTTGTATCTCTGATTACATGGTATCGAGTAGCCCTAGTGTGCTTAATTTTTTTGAGTTTGCCCCGTGTGCGAACGCTCATCCGCTGCTCCGGTTGTCGACGGTCGCGCCCAAAGATCGCCAACACCGCCGGTCGTTCCAACCTTGTAGTGACCAGCCCTGTCGCGCCCAGCCTCGTCGCGACCAGCCCCTATCGCGTCCAGCCTCGTCGCGCCCAGCCTCATCGCGACCAGCCCCGCCGCGTCCAGCCTCGTCGCGTCGGCTCCATCGCGGTTCCTCGCAGCTACCGGTTTTCGCGTTCGCCTTCACCAATTTACCGCCGACTGTTTTTGTTGCGCGCGCGCGCCTCGGTCATTTTTTTTTCGGTTCCAGTCAGTTTGGTACTGTGTTTAAGAAGCTTATTTCTGATACAATGGCTGCCGAAAAGAAAACTGAAACTAGTGAACATAGTAAAACTATGGTTAGTGGTATTATGACGGTATCTCATAAGATTACCGATCATAAATTGACCGGGGCGTCCAATTATGTTGATTGGTCCACCAATATTATGTTATATCTTCGGAGTATCAGAAAATCCCGCCATTTGACTGATGACCCGAAAACAGACGATGAAGATTGGATGGCTGATGATGCTTCTCTCGTACTTGGTATCAAGAATTCTATCGATGCTAAGATGGTTAGCTTGGTTCGTCATTGTGGGTATTGCAAACAAATTATGGATTATTTGAATTCTCTCGTATGCTGGAAAGGGTAATGTTTCTCGCTTATATGATACATATAAGTCGCTTTATACCACCGATCGCCAAGGGCAACTGCTCAGATTACTATATGGAGTTAAAGGACACCTTTGAGCAATTAAATGAATTGCTACCTTTGAGCACAGATATCAAGGTCCTCCAAGCTCAACGAGCACAAATGTTCGTTCTCCGATTTTTATGTGGACTCGGCTCGAATATGAAGGAGTCACTTCGCAGATTCTCTCGAGTGCTGACATTCCTGATGGTGAGGAGGCTTTGGCTCGTGTTTTGCGCAATAACCTAGTTCTCTCAGCCTCTCCTTCTGTCCTTGCTTCCAGTGCTCTTTATAGTCAAAGGCATACTTCTGACCGCTCCTTTAAAGGTCCGACCAGGGGGAGCACTCGGGACACGAGAGGTCAACATGATGGAACTAGAATTGTTGAATGCTTTTATTGTCATGAGCTTGGTCATACTAAATGGACATGTCCTCTTCTCAAAGCCAAGGACAAACGGAATCGGTCTGTCCCAGGTTGTTACTACCGATGTTACCCTTCCGCTACATCCTCTGCTCAACCTTACACTCTTACTGCAGAAGAATATGCCAAATACCAAGAATCATTAGCTTCAGAGCGTTCTTCGTCTATCACTGCCATTGCTGAGTCAGGTAATTCCAATCAGTGCCTCGTTTCTTCGTCTTCAAAATGGGTCATTGACTCTGGTGCTACAGTTCATATGACAGGTAACTCTAAGTTATTCACTTCCTATAATGACACTTTCCCTTCCCATGTTACTATAGCCGATGGCACTCATTCTTCGATTATTGGTTCCGTACTATTAACTCAACTTCGTCCCTTTCCCTTTCAACTGTTCTTAATGTGCCTGGTTTCTCATTTAATTTGATTTCCGTGAGTAGACTTACTCGTTCTCTTAATTGTTCTATCTCCTTTTTTCCTGATCATTGTTTGTTTCAGGATCTTATGAAAAAGCAGTTATTGGTAGTGGACGGGAATCTGGTGGTCTCTACGTTTTGGATACATCCGTTAGAAGACCTGTTGCTTGTTCTACTGTATCCACGCCTTTTGATGAACATTGTCGGTTGGGACATCCTTCTTTGCCTTCGTTGAAAAAGATATGCCCCGCTTCAAAAGTTATCCAGCCTAGATTGTGAGTCGTGTCGGTTTGCTAAACATCATCGTTTGTCTTCTCGCTCCCGAGTCAATAAAAGGTCTAAATTTCCATTTGAACTCGTTCATTCGATGTTTGGGGTCCTTGTTCTGTCATGTCTAAACCAGGTTACAGATATTTTGTGACTTTTGTGGATGATTATTCTCGAACTACTTGGCTATATTTAATGAAACATCGCTCTGAATTGTTCACCCATTTTTCGCCTTTTGTGCTGAGGTTAAAACCCAATTTAATGTCTCAATTCATACTTTACGAAGTGACAATGCTAAAGAATACTTGTCTAGTCCTTTCCAAACTTTTATGGCCCAAAATGGTATTCTTCATCAAACCTCTTGTGTTGATACACCTTCCCAAAACGGTGTAGCTAAACGAAAGAATCGTCATCTTCTAGAAACAGCTAGAGTTCTTGTGTTCCAAACACAGTTCCAAAACCCTTCGGGGCAGATCTGTGTCCTCGGCATGTTTTCGATCAATCGCATACCTTCTGCGGTGTTGAATGGTGAGACTCCTTACGTATTCTTTTCCCGATAAACCACTATTTAGCATGTCACCTCGTATATTTGGGAGTACTTGTTTTGTTCGGGATGTTCGTCCCACATGTTACTAAGCTTGATCCAAAGTCACTAAAATGTGTCTTCCTCGGGTACTCTCGCCTTCAAAAAGGGTATCGTTGTTTTTCCCCTTCTCTTGATAAATACCTTGTGTCTTATGATGTATCCTTTATGGAACATCTCCCTTTCTTTCCCATGTCTTCTAATGTGTCAAATTCTGATGATGTTATTGATAATGATATGTTGGTTTATCACATTCATCCTGTTTCGTCACCTCAGCCACCGCCTAAGCCACCTATTATTCAAGTTTATTAACGACGTCGCAACCTCCAGCCTTCCAAAGACACTACTAATTCCTGCTTTAGATCAAGATCCTCCTTTTGAGTCAAGTCATGATACCGATGATCTTCCCATTGCCATTCGCAAAGGTAAAAGATCATGTACTTATCCTATCTCTGCTTTTCTTTCCTATGAGTATTTATGTTCTCCTTCACAATGTTTCATTGCTTTGCTTGATTCTACATCTGCTCCAAAATCTGTGTGAAGCCTTATCCCATCCGGGATGGCGTAAGGCAATGATGGAAGAAATGAATGCTCTTGATGCTAATGATACTTGGAATTTGGTACATTTGCCTGTGGGAAAGAAATCATTGGTTGCCGATGGGTGTTTCTTTGTGAAACTTAATTACGATGGTTCGATTGCTCGTCAAGGCTCGACTTGTTGCAAAGGGGTATGCTCGGACACTGTGGGGTTGATTATTCGACACTTTTTCACCTGTGGCCAAAATGTCTTCTATTCATCTTTTTATCTCAATGGCAGCCGTTCTGATTGGCCCTTACATCAACTCAATATCAAGAATGCCTTTTTACATGGTGACCTTCAAGAGGAAGTTTATATGGAGCAACCACCAGGTTTTGTTGCTCAGGGGGAGTATGGAAAGGTTTGTCGTCTCCGTAAATCTCTATATGGGCTGAAACAGAGTCCTCGAGCATGGTTTGGTAAGTTCAGTCAAGTAGTTGAGAAGTTTGGGATGAAAAAGTGCAAGTGTGATCACTCGGTTTTCTATAGACGTTCCCCTTCAGGCATCATCCTTCTTATCGTCTATGTAGACGACATTATTATTACAGAAGTGATTTTCAGGAATCTCATCTCTGAAAACATTTCTTCATGATCACTTTCATACAAAAGATTTGGGGGCTCTAAAGTACTTCTTGGGAATTGAAGTATCAAGGTGTAAGAAAGGGATCTTCCTATCTCAAAGGAAATATGTTCTTGATTTATTGACAGAAACTGGAAAGTCTGGAGCTAAGCCATGTAGTGCTCCTATGACTCCAAACTCTCATCTCACATCAGAAGGAGAGTCTTTTGCAGACCCTGGAAGATATAGGCGTTTAGTAGGAAAGCTGAATTATCTTACAATAACAAGACCTGATATTTCTTATTCTGTCAGTGTTGTCAGCCAGTTCATGTCTTCTCCTACCATTGATCACTGGAATGCACTTGAGCAGATCTTATGTTACTTAAAAGGGACACCTGGACGTGGATTACTTTACAAAAATCATGGTCATACTGAGATTGAGTGTTTCTCTGATGCAGACTGGGCAGGAGACAAGGATGATAGAAGATCCATTACTGGTTATTGTGTCTATGTTGGAGGTAATCTTGTTTCTTGGAAGAGCAAGAAACAACATATTGTTTCTCGTTCTAGTGCGGAATCTAAATATCGAGCGATGTCTCAATCGGTATGTGAGATTATGTGGATTCGCATATCTTGACCGAACTTGGATTCAAGGTCAACATTCCAGCAAAGTTATGGTGTGATAATCAAGCGCTATTCATATTGCTTCCAATCCGTGTTCCATGAACGTACCAAGCACATTGAAATTGACTGCCATTTTGTTCGTGAGAAGCTAGAAGAAAACATCATTTCCATAGCCTACATTGGCACCAATGAACAGCTTGGAGATATTTTTACCAAAGCTTTAAATGGGGTTCGAGTAAATTATATTTGTAACAAGATGTGCATGACAAATATCTATGCTCCACTTGAGGGGAGTGTTAGAGTTATAATAGGAATACATATATATATATATATATATATATATATATATATATATGATGATGGTATAGCTCAATTATAGGGATTAGATTAGCTTAATTATAGGAATCAGTTTTATTCCTTTCCTTTTCCTTAGCATATACCTGTGTATAAATACCAAGGATTAGTCTAATACAATTCATTCACAAACCTTTGTATCTTTGATTACACATAATTACTCCCAAACTTCAGCAGCTCACGGTTCACAAACCGGGCTAAAACTTCACAAACCGACCTCAAATCATTCACTTACTCAACACAAGGATCGTTTTGGTAACCTTACCTCGAAGGTTCTTCGAGAAATCTCCAACTTCAAGCTTGGAGCTCACTTTGGCACTTTCATGGTGGATGAAACGGCAGGAAGAAGGAAGAAGAAGTTTTGGCTTGTTGCCAATTTGTTTTTTTTCCATTTATACTTTTTTTCATTTCTTTTTCTTCCATTTTTAACCAAGGAGGGACAAGTGTCCCTCCTCCTCTCTCTCCAGCCGACTTCTTCCTTTCTATCTTTCCAAACAAGGTTTAATTGTCCGCACTTTTGTAGCGGTGTAATTACAATATTTTATAAGAATTTAATAAGGATGTAATATTAAGCGAAATAAATATATATTTTTATGAAATAAATAATAAAATATAAAATTATTATGGGTGAAAAATTTAGTTCTAAGAAATTAAACAATTTATCATATGAAGTCTAAAACATTAGAGACCACATTCAAAATAATAAGAAATAAAAGTAAAATAGAGATTTAGTCTCTTAAACAATTTGAAACACAAATAAATAAAATCACTAAATTATGATGAGGTGACACAATCTCATTAGGTGGATACTATTTATACAAAATTTTATGTATATGTATAAAGTTTTAAATACAAATACTAATTACACATTATTACTTTTCGTTAAAATCATCAACACTCAAAGAAGTTAAAAAACCATGCCATAAGATTTGAAATTTTTATGACAACTTTTTAATTTTTAAATAGTTATAAACTGTAATTAAATTTACTCTCGCAAAAAAAAACGACAGTACACTTAACGATGTTTTGAAAATTTAGGGTCGGGGGCCAATGCTCTACTTTCAAAATAGTTAAAGGTAAGTAATGGAGTTTGTCTATATATATATATATATATATTGAGAGTATTATTCTTCAATAAGAGAATCCACAAAACTGTATTTCTTACAAATTTTATATTCACTTTCAAAATTATCAACACTTTTGATCTCCATAAAAAGCATTAATTACTAACACACTTTAAAGCAACCAAAATGAAGAAGAAAAAGTGAAGAAATAAGATGGATGAGGTGCGTAATCATCAACTAAACTACCAAATATTTGTGGTTTACTTTCATGAAATAAAAGAGAAAATAAGTAATAATGATTGTAGGTAAAAATCTTTTGCTAGTTAAAAATCATATTTCCAAAATTTCAAGACCAAACACATAATAATTAGAAATAAAAGTCAAAATAATGTTATCTAAAATTTTTTTCTCTCACAAATTTCACTTCATTTTTCAAGTTTACAAACTTTGTTATCTAAAAATATTTTTTTCTATTAGGAACATGATAAATATAATTTAAAAAAACAAAAAAAAAATAATAAATATAATTTAAAAATTAATATATATATATATATATATAATGAATGACGTGGCACAACCCTATTGGTTGTGTCACTATTCATCAACATCAACTTTTCCATAAATAGATAGAGTAATAATATTGTTGATTTTATTCCAATTACAATTTGATCCCCAAACTTTCAAAAGTTGCAATTTAGTCCAACCCGAAAATTAGAACTTTCAAACCGTAACTCCAAACGGAACGAAATCTGAGACACAGTCTCGGGACTTCATATCACACACAAAACATACTTCATATGTTTAATTACAAGTCCCGAGTGTCATCCCGCACCAACTTAATCCGAGCAAATCCCGACGTATGTGCTTTCTAGCTTAACTGAGTAATCTCGTCATGTGTGCTTGGCTCGGTCATCATTACAATACTAATCCCGAGTCATATCGCACCACACACCATTATCATTACAAATTATTCATCCCGAGCCTCGAACGAACGTTCGGCCCGACAAATATTTTCCGCGGAATGATGCGGAATGCTCGTATGACCTCAAATATGCTGAAAATTTACTTTTATAAGGTCCCGATAAAATTTCCGAGCTTACTGATCGACAGGAAATATATTCCGCCCCCGAAAAATATTTTCCGCGAAAAGGTGTGGGGGACTCGTGCGATCTTAATTATATAGGCATTCCGAAGAATTTTACCTAGAAAAGATACGGGAGCCATCTGACCAACAGAAAACATTCCCCGCATGTTTGAAACTGAGCCCCGGGATACACAAAAGTCACCACCCGCTCGGGGTGACTGTAACATTCTCCCCTCTTAAGACTCTTGGTCCCCAAGAGTAACCTGAACCATACGACGTCCCAAAGGACCGAGCAGATGCAGACAAGCAAATCGAATATCAAACTAGAATTCCAGATACAGTTAACGTAACATCAAATACGAATAGCGAATAACAGAATACCCCGAACAGATAGAATTACCAGATCGACCACAATTACGGAAATCCCGAGACTTATCTAAACAATTCTTACTTCTCTTCACCCGACATACTCGGACCACCGTTACTAGTGCGGCGGGAGTGGTAGTTTAGACTACCATCCTGAGCCTCTCAGCGGCGTCCCAACCCTCAGGGTGCATCTTGTTACGCCCCGAGTCAGTTGCCCGTATTTCTACCTGATAACCCCAGACAGTACCGAATCTCTACCCAACAGACCTTCAATCTGCTCTGAGAAACCCAACAGAAAACAGACGGAACACCGGACGGATTATAGGTATTGAACTCCCGCTTCCAACCCAGAAATATATGATACAGTAATGACAAACCATTTCCGACCAATTCTTTGACAAATGACATCGATCCTAACAGGTTAATCGAAGAATTCTGAACAAATAACAGATAGGCAAATCCCATGACATAGCATACTTCTTGTGCAACGATAGATGTAGACATACCCGTACGGAAAAAGAACTACAACAGATATAACGTTAAGAAGTGGTGTACATTCCAACGCTACCTGCTGAGCAGGTCCCCCTTGCTCGATCTGAAATACTCTACCAGCCCTCTGTTGCTGTGGAATTTTTGAGCGTCGCACGCCCATAAGACAACCGGTACCTCCCGATAAAACAATCGGGTTCTAACGAACCTCCTCAACCGAATCGTCTAAATCGAGTCCAGGATGCACTTCTCAACATGCTAACATGGAAGACATTGAGCATCACAGACATACTCGAAGGTAAAGCTAATCAGTATGCTACCCGCCAACTTACTCCGTAATCTCGTAGGGACTGATATATCTCAGCTCACCACGCTTCCGCTGCGCACTTTGATCCTCCTCTGCCGGTGAACCTGGGGGGTGTTTAGACGCTGAAATCTCTCCAGAAGTGTGACCTCGTCGGACTGGTGTCTCGGACCTCCCTGTCGTCGATGGGACCGACGGGAAGCCTTGATGGCATAGTAATCGTCCCACCTAACGGTGCTTCATATCCCACAAGTATGTCATGTTGTAAAGCCACTTTCTGAATTCCTTCTTAAGATTTGCAAATAATCTCTGATCAAGTGATTCATAAATCCATATTCCGGACACTTGCCGATCTTCCAACATCGAGGTACTTCGGAGTGCAGTACCTCACAATCAAATAGGTGCCAAGTGGTGTCGCACACGCTTCCACCACATGATTACAAATCCTAAGAATTTTACCAGCATGTAGCGGTGGCCTTCACGTCTCGACACCTCCCGAATCCAGGCGACACTTGAAGAGTTTGGTATACGGTGATGAGCACAATTCGTAGATGATCCTAATGCCCGCACTCATCCTTCTTCACAAATAATACAGGAGCATCTCACGAGACGTGCTCGGTCAATGAACCCTTTAGCAAGCTACTCGTCAAGTTGCTTCTTGAGTTCATTCCTCTCGAAATCGGCATACGGTAAGGGGAAACTGATATGTGAATTGACCACAGGCAGTAGCAGGATCTCAAACACAATTTCCCGCTCTGGCGGCATACCTGGCAAATCCTTGGGAAATATCTGCGAAAAATCTCTCATAACAGATATCTGATCTATCTCATCTCTGATATCAACAGAATTCAGACCGAAATACTCATCCTCATCAATCACACATATCTCATCTAGAATTTTCAATTCTAGACTACGTATCTCAGACACACATTCGGAAGAAGCAGATAAAGGAAGTGCCTTCTTGGAGGATAGCACACCCTCTCGGTTCACACAACTGGCTGCACATAGTTCTGAGATAACCAACCCATTCCCCAAAATCACATCATCGTTCGGAATATCAAGCACAAGCAGATCAGTAGAAGTCCGATGCTTCCCCATATTAATCATACAGCCCCGACTATCTCATTAGACAATGAGGCATGGAATAAACACACAAATGCTGGGACATAACGTATCTACGTGCAACTATAGATACGAAGCACTGTATCAAATAGAAACGATTGCGGCGTATTATTCGAAATATCATACCTCTCAACACACCCTGTTACGCAGGTTCGCCCCTCTCGACCAGAAACACTCAGCCACCTCTCGTTTAATGTGACGGAGGAGGCAGAGGTTGCCGATGTGGTGGCTTCTGCCCAACACTACCCTGTGGTGCTCCTCGTCCTGCTGATGACCCATACTGAAATCTTGGCTAGTTTTCGGAATCCCTCGGTATTATCTGTAACGATCTCTGGTCCAGTGGTAACCCAATCCGCACCTCAAACATTTGCTCGTCTCTCGATAGCGCGGCCTACTCAGATGAACTGTCCCAAAAGTCAAACACACATCAGATGAAGACGCTACTCTTTTTCCCTTCACACTCGAGTTAGCCTGCGTGGCCTTCCCGGTGTCTCGGGAAAATCTGTGCTACTGTAATCTCTCCCACCGCCCTAAGGTCGGTATGGCGCATATTTGTTCTCTATCTCCTCTGCTCCACCAACTAGGTCTTTTGTGTTGCCTCATGAAAAGTAGTAATGCCCAATGGTCATAAGGACATCTGAATGTCGGGTCACAATCCCGTTGCCGATCAAAATCGGACAGATCCAGTAGCCGAACATAGAAGGATACTTGCCGGACAAGTTTTTCTCGAGCAGATCGGATCCGAGCCGGAATGCAGATCCGGATGTCGAATGCGAAGTAAACTTGTCGGACAAATAATCTCGGAGCATCTACCGACTTACTGCTCACGAACAATTCGTTGAACGGATCCCGTGACATATCCACGTTGGGCTCTCTTCGTGCGGCACATACGGCCCGGTGTTTGTTTTTGACACTCTCTACCATATGATGGCCCGACTCTCCAGTTATATATAGCCATGGAAACCATCATAGTGGGAGGAATTTCAATCTCTCGAACCTTGAATTGATCGAGTTACACCAGATCCCAAGCGCCTCAGTCCGCCTTTCCTGCTAAATTATGGAAAGGTCGGGCGCTAAAATCGCTCAAGCGACTTGCCTGGCCGCTCACACTCCTGTCTGCGTCTCTTGTGTCGGTTTGACCCCACATCCTCCTCCTGACGTCAGCGTCGCCATCGACCATACTCACTATCCCAAAAATGGTCATGAGCTTCACAATCATGTCTCGATAGCAGGGCCATCCTCTAGACGCACCCTTATGGCCCGAGGGTGTCGCCTTTTCGATCTATGCTCACATCCTCTTGTGCGGAAGGACTGTTATTTGTCACAGTGTGGGGTTCATTACCCCACACCACGCACATCCACATCATGGTGTTGCTGCTCACATCCCTGCACTGACTGCCCTTCCTGGGATACACTCGGAAGTAGCAAAACCAGACTGTCTCGGATCTGCTCAAGAACCCGTATTAATGCCGGAGAAGCCCGATGAACTGGACCCACTACCTACGGCACATTTTCTAGGGGTTCGGGCTCTCTGTCCCGTTTCCCATGTTCATCCCGATCCACTCTTCTTTGGGTACTCACCATTTTCCTGAATAATGTAGATTTAGAGATTCATAGCATGATGTGTTTTTCATAATCATGTCACTCCACTTTCACAAGGAAGAAAGAGGAGAAGGAGGAGGAAGGAGTAGAGATAGAAGGCATACCTTGCATCCTTGAGAAAACAGCGTAAGGATCTTTGTCATTGCTTTGCTCCAAGTCTTCTTTGTTGGTGGCAAATTCCTCTTCAACCTTCAAGCCTTCAATTGCTTGACGATGGCAGATTGCATGTGATGGAATGACGTTGTTTTGTGTTAAAGAGACACAAAATAGTTCCACCCGAAATGCTCTAGGAATGCTTGAATATTTCGGCAAGAGAGAAGGAAAGGAGAAGTTTCGGATTCTTGAGTGTGTCTTGTGTTGTGGTCAAATCATCTATTTATAGATGATGTAGGGAGTTACTAGGATGGATTACAACTCCTCATTGCCTGTACTTCCGGCCTAAAGAGTGGTTACTCTCTCCTTGTACACTCTCTTGTCCAAATGCTAAGTAACTACTCTTTTAGGCGAAGTGTCTTCCCTTGAGCTGCCTCTTCGCCAATTTTAGGCTCTCATGGCCAAAAATCTCTTGGTAACTTCCAAGAGATGTGCACAGATGCACTAGGGTGCATACACCATGCTCCTCAATTACCAAAGTCATGTCCTTTTACCAAAATACCCTTATTTTGTAAAAAGATGCTAATAAGTAATTACTACTCATGAAACATCACAAATGTTCCATATAGCCACAATTCACATAGTTGAATTCCATAATACTCATTTCAGCTCACTTTGAGCTGAAATCACTTCTCCATCTGAGATGAGCTCAAAAGGACTTGATGCGCTAAAATTTCAACAAACTCCCACTCGCACTAAGTTATCTTTTGATTGTGAACTCCTACTCAAATAAAATCTCTCTAACAAATATGTAGTCAAAAGTAAACAAGTAAATTCACACAATTAGAGTTAAGGGGCGCGACCACAAGGAATACACATTAAATAACTTTCATTGTTGTTGTTAGACTCAAAATGAAAGCTTGTACTCTTCAGTAACAACATGCTTGAACCAATCAAGCAACGGTGTATTGTTTGAACTCATCAAACATGCTTGAACTTCTTCAAGCTCACTTGAACTCATCAAGTGGTGCCTTTGCTGACCCTAGACACAATGATACACTTCACTTAATCACAATCAGTCTTTTTCTTGAATTTCAACCATTTGAAATCCATGATTGTATTAAGAAGCTGAGATCTCATTCACAAGTGCTCATAATTCAATCTAAATCATACTACACATAGTATGTGGGCCCAAGATTAAATTTAGAGCATGTGTATCATAAAAAAACAGTGTCTTTCCTATTAACTTAAACTACTTAGGTCATTGTACCAACTCAACTACCCAAATGGAGGATATTCCAGTCTTTTCTTCTAAGACCTTCAACAACCAATCAAAGTAGTTTTATTGATACAATTTCCTAATAGCAGGTCAAAGTCACTAAGAGTCTGAACCGAAGAACCTCACACTAAGTAAGAACAAAGACAACTTACTTAAATTCTTCTTTGGTCGCATTTCATGGTTATAGAACACTGAAGTTCTAAATGAACACTATTTGATGTTTTACTTACACCACTCCCACTCGGAATGATGTCCACTTTGGGAGATGTGTCATTTTCTCCCTCTTAAAACACCAATGGTGTAATCCCCTTAACAAATAAAAGGAGCACATGTCACAATCTATGAAATGTTATCAAGTAAATCAATCCTTACACCAATCATAGGCTAGGATTTATGGTGGTCATACAAACTCGATGAAACTTAGTCATCTTATCTTGATTTACATAATCAAGGCGACGAGAGGCTATGGTGTCATGTGTTGGTTCATGACTCCCACTCAAGTATTACTTTACCAAGTAACATGCTTCATTTAAGAAACAACATACATAGAGTCCGTCGCTAGTCTCTATCTCATAGTCATACTATGTGACATTAGCAAGCAATATCCAAATGGACTTAAGCATAATAATTAGTGAAAATTTTCTTCAAAGTCAACGCTTGCCTTTATGAATAAATTTAACAATCAATTATGCTTTAAAAGTCTCTACTTTTCTCACCATTTTTCAAACTTTCACTTGTAGACCGCTTCACAATAAACATGTTATACACATTTATTAGGTCCACCAAAGTCCAAACTTTGTTAGAATGAGTGAAGTCCATTTTAGGATTTCATGGCTCTTAGCTATTCTCTCAAATTGATGACTTTCATCACTTCTTCATAGTTTCTCGGATCTGTATCCATGTCAAGACTAATCATATTATCTTTCTCTATTCCATATCTTGTGGATTTTGCATTTGTGATCTTTGAAAACTTTCAAGATCTACCGCATGTCATCTAGTAGAAACATTTTCTTTAGAAAAGTGACATTCCTTAAGGAAACAACTTTTACTTCTCGATGGGGTAGAAGTATCCAAATAGCCTTCTGGATATTATACATGTCAAGTTTCTCTCCCACTAGTCTCACAACATACATGATATCTCTATATCCTCAAATGCTTGAGACAAGATTTCTTGCCTAAACATATCTCATATGGTAACTTAGACATACACTTAGAAGAACCCAATTTGACATGTCTGTAACATTCTCTATGGCCTATCCTTAAAAGGATAGTGGAAGAATATTAAAACTCACATTGAAAGAGACCATATCTAATAAGGTCTTAAACTTCAAGGAGTTTCTAATAAGATAATCTCAATATATTAGAGATGATCAATTAGCATAGTACTCAAGTATTCATGTCCTTTAAACAAATAAAAAGAAGTTGAATACGTTTTCCTATTTTTCTCTTAATCTCACATGAAACTACTTGAACTTTTAAGAGTTCTATAATTATTTTATCGTAAGATCAACATCCATAATGTGAGAGATCATCATTGAAAGTGATGAAATATGAGAAACATCTTTTCCACTAACACTTAGTGACTAACATACACTTATATGGATCAAATCCAATAAGTTTGTAGCATGGAGATTTGGTCATCTTTTCCATAAAAGTGACTTATACGTGGCAACAAGTCATACTCAAAACAGATTTTTATCTATCTTTAACCAACTTATTTATGTCATTCTTGGAAATATGACCTAATCTCACATGTTACATGTACACATGATCATACTCTTAAGCTGTCTTTTTTGTTCCTTTGTTGAAATCATACTTTCAAGAGTACAGAGATTGTTAAGTATATCATTATAAGAAACATCACTCTCAAAATGGAATATTATTCCATTTATTGATAGAAGGTTCACAACCACTTATCTCCAATTATGATAAAGTGATTTTCTTAATAATACTAAGCACAAAACAATCCTCTAAACTAAAGAAATTATGATTCCAAAAACTAAATAAATAGTTCTCAAAGCTTATTGTTGACACCTAATCTTGTCCGGATTAGTAATTTAGATTTTTCGGTATTTTCCAATATTTTTATTTTATGTGATTTTTGACAATTATTTATGTGATTTTTGGCCGCTTGTATATTTTATGTGATTTTTGTCGTTTTCATTATTTTATGTAAGTTTGTATCATTTTTATGTGTTTTTGTCATTTTCATGAATTTGTTTTATTATTTCGTGTGCTTTTGTTAATTTCGTTATTCTATGAATTTTTGTCATTAATTCATGTACATTTTATCTTTTTATTTCAGATCTATTTGTAATTTTTAATGTTTAAAATAATATAATAATAATAATAATAATAATTAAAAAAACTATAAATGAAAGGGGACAAAATAGTTATACCAAGCAGTGCAGTGCCTCTCCCCTACTCCTGCAGCAAGCCTCGTCGTTCTGAAAATGTGAGCTACGAGCAAACATCCGTTAAGCTCTCGTCGTATCTAGGGGTGTCAAAAGCTGACCCAACTGATTAACCCGCCCGAACCCGACCTAACGACCAAAAAGTTAACGACCCTAAACCGACTGAACTCGAACCCGACTGACGAGAAAATAGCTCGGCCGAATGAACCCGTAACCTGAACCTGATCTGACCTGAAACCAGCTCAACCCGAAATGATCCAAACCCGATGAACCTGTGACCTGAACCCGACCTCGACCTGAACCTCAAACCCGGCTAACCCGAATCCGAACTCGACCCGACCCGAATCCCGAACCCGATTAACCCGAATCCTATGGAGCTCGAAATAAACTTTCATCATAACAAAATATAATCATCTAATGCATTATAGAGTTACTAGCATCATAACAAAATAAACTACTATCATTCATTGTCTAAACTCTAAAGCAAGAAAATGGTAGTAAATAACGTCAATTGTGCACTAATGACCAACAACAATTGTAACATCCAAAATCTAATCATCCAACGCATAAAATACACAATTCTAAAATATAATCATCCATGCTGATCTAACAAGGTATTGATGCTAATCTAACAAGTTATTGATGCTGATCTAACAAGGTATTGATGTCGATCTAACAAGGTATTGATGCTGATCTAACAAGGTATTGATGCTGATCTAACAAGGTATTGATGTCGATCTAACAAGGTATTGATGCTGATCTAACAAGGTATTGATGTCGATCTAACAAGGTATTGATGTCGATCTAACAATGTATTGATGCTGATCTAACAAAGTATTGATGCTGATCTAACAAAGTATTGATGCTGATCTAACAAGGTATTGATGTCGATCTAACAAGGTATTGATGCTGATCTAACAAGGTATTGATGTCGATCTAACAAGGTATTGATGCTGATCTAACAAGGTATTGATGTTGATCTAACAAGGTATTGAGATGCTGATCTAACAAGGTAATGATCTGATCTAACAAGGTAATAATGCTGATCGACAAGGTAATGATACTGATCTAACAAGGTATTGATGCTGATCTAATAATGATGTGGACATCGCCCAAAGAATCCGCAAGCTCAAGATGGTCCGCAACCCCAAGCGCGCACCCCCGCATCCACTCCAACGTATAGGCGGACCCATGATCAGGTCCCGGCTGAAACAAGTTCAAGCGAGTCTCAACGCTTTCATGACGTTCATGGCGCAGGATGATCAAGAGGAGTCTCGAGCGAAGGCCTTACAGCTTCGCCACCTCGACATTGCATTGGACGAAGAATATGCGAGGCCCTTTGGAGCCTTGAGCATAAGCATCCTTGAGGAAGGGAGTAGCGAGGTTTTGGTGCGCGGACACTTAACGAGGCGAAGACCCCGTGCCCGGGCGCCAAGTGAAGGCATTCTCGCGGCGAAGGCATTCCAGCGGCGCCGGGCGAAGGCATTCACGCGAAGGCCCCCGGTGAAGGCATCCTCGAAGCCTCCATACTTAGCCAACTGACCGACCAAATCCAGCACAAGGCGTCCTTTCTCTGGAAACACTTGGGAAGACAAATATCCACTTTACATGCAAAAGACAAATGAACACTTTTAGGTTAGCCTTACCTTTTTCACCTTTTTTGGAAGCTTTTCACGATGCATGCATGCAAAAGCACTTTATGCTTTCTGCACGCATGCACGGTCAAGAGCCGCTCGTTTCTCACATCTCTCCTCACTATTTATGCTAGTTACAGACACCATTGTAACCTAGAACCAATTCGGCTGAAACTCTCCAAGTGAGACATTGGCTTTTGTGTTCTCTTTTCTTGCATTTCCATCTCCCTAGTGATCCATGCAAGAGGATCCAAGCATAATATCTAGTATTGCTTGACCTTGTAGTCAAGAGGTGCTAGATCCCATCTCCTTTCCCAGGCATTATCAAGCGCATTGCCTCACCTCGTAGTGAGGAGGTTCGCTTGGCCGAAACCTGTTCTTCGTTCGTCTCTGCCTCCGCCAAGCTAGATCCGTAGCGTTGATCACAACCACACTACCCGTGATCATATCAAGTGGTATCAGAGCCAAAGCGCTTGCTGGAGGTATCGTTTTATTTGTTGATTTTTCTTCAAGCAAAACCTTTTGTTATCTTTCTTACGCTTGAAGAAATCTCGGTTGATGATCCCAGTTGAAACCGAAAGAGTTGTTTGAAAGTGTGTTTGTTAAAGTCAAGTATTTTCGAGTTTAAAGAAGAAAAGAATTGTTTTGCGGTACAAAAGCGCAGAGAAAAGTGTTCGAAGAAAGAGAAGTGTTGCGCAAGTTTATGTGTCCTGGAAAGAGTTCTTGAGTGTTCTTGCGTGTTCTTGTCAAAACACAAGTGAGCAGTGATTTTGATCCGAAAATAGTTTCGAACTTGAACCAAAAGTGTTTGTGATTGTGAAAAGTCTTTTCTAATATCCCACCCTATTTCTTTCAACCCCAACTCACCCCTAACATCTCAACAAAACTGGTTTCAAGTACCTAGTCACTTTCTTGGGTTTCAAGTTGCGGTTTTACTAGAGTTATTGCTTATGTCTCTTTGCGTGTTCATCTTTGATCTAAGGTTGAAATCGGTATCAGGTTTAGAGAGCTTGTGAAAGCCTTAAGAGGAACAGCCGAAGTGATAAAATCACTAAAAACCGTTGTGAGAAACAAGAGAGCGAGTGCAAACACTCGGGGAGTGGTGAGGTTCTTTTCCTAACCGCATATTTTCAACTGTACTTTGATTACAGATGGTTTCTTGATTCGACTCCTCCTCATCCATCCCAGCTAGCGGTGCATGTCACGCTAGCGAAAATATTACAAAGGCTGGATGACTTGGGAGCTCAAGTCACCACTACCAATGAGCGACGACAAGGGTAGAGATTGCCCAAGGAAAACAACTAGAGAGCTCGCAAGCCCACGATGATGCCCATGCATCGCGGGCTCAAGGCGGGGTCACTCATACTACCCTTAATCCATCGGCGAAGCCACAAGCCACCCTCACAGTCGCCCAACTCCTCATGAGAATAGACCCTGGTGTTGATGTTCTGGATAGTGACGATCAAGAGTATTATGCGGAGCCACCACCAAAACCCACAAAAGAACGGTCTTTCCCGATAGAGCTCAAGCCCGAGCTTATCTCGAGAGAGACCTTGAAGAAGAAGAAGAAGCAGAGCGAGGACGTGTGCATCGAGGTTTCAACCGAAACGTTGGAGGGAGAGCGCAAGCTCAAGATCAACAAGCCCTCGCCAATTTGAAGCTTCAGATACCGCCCTTTTATGGCTCCGGTGATCCGGAAGAATATTTCACTTGGATGGCCAAAACCGAGCGGATCATCGACATGATGGGATACAATGATGCGACGGCCTTAAAGCTTGTTATCATTGAGTTTCACGACTACGCCCTCACTTGGTGCGAGCAAGAGCATTACGAGAGAGCAAGGGCCCACGGTCGTCCCATCACCACTTGGGAAGATCTTAAACGGGCCATGAAAAGTCGGTTTGTGCCAAGCTACTACGGCGAGATTGTGCCCAGAGGTTGCAACGTCTTATCCAAGGTCATCGCAACGCGTTGAGGAATATCGAAGGACCTTGAAAGAGCGTTGATGAGGGCCAATGTCAAGGAGGACGAAGAGGCCAAGTTGACCAGATTTTTATATGGTTTAAGAGAGGACATCGCCAAAACCGTTGAGCTGTGTGATTATCGAGATTACCAAGATCTGGTGCACAAGGCTATCCGAGTGGAAAAGCAACTGAGGAAGGGGAACTCCTATCATCCCGCTCATACACCCATCAGGGGCTCAGGAAGCAAGACCATCCCCTTCGCCAAACCGCCCCCACCGAAACCGTACCAATCTCCCACGGTGATGCCACCCCCTCGCCAAAACTACCCCAATCCGAGGCCACCATCACACCCTCAACCAAAACCCGTAACCCGCCCTTATGATGCCCCTCGCCGGACAAGGAGCATCGAATGTTTTAAGTATTTGGGCAAGGGCCATTATGTAAGGGACTGCCTGTAAGGGTCATGGTCATTCGGCCCAATAGGGAGTTATCTAGTGAAGATGAGGAAGAGGCCCCTCTTGAACCACAAGAGCATGAGAGTGAAGCAGAAGAGGGAGAGCTGCCTATGGACGGCCTAATCTTAGTCACCAAGAGGGTCCTGCAAAGCTCCCCAAGTATCGTTGAAAGCACTCAGCGGGAAAACTTGTTCCAGTCAAGGGCTATGGTGAACGGGACCCTGTGTAGCCTCATTATCGATAGCGGAAGCTGTGTCAATGCCGCCAGCGAAGACATGGTCGCTGAACTGGGTCATCGCACCATCGCGCATCCCAAACCGTACCAACTTCAGTGGGTTGATGATAGGACCTTTGTGAAGGTCGTAAAGCAAGTGGAAGTACCGATAAAGATCGGCAAGTATGAGGATTCTATTACCTGCGATGTGGTGCGAATGCAGGCCACCCACATTCTCTTGGGAAGACCCTGGCAGTACGACAAGGAGGCCATACACTATGGCAAGGCCAACAAATATACCCTCACCCATCTCAGTAAACCTTACACCCTGCTTCCCCTCACGCCAACCCAAGCCCTCCAAGACCAAATTCACCTGGCAAGTAAGACCGAGAGAAAAAGAAAGAGCGAGGGCAGAGAGAAGAGAGAAAATGGTGAGAAGGTTCAAGGAACCTTGAGCGAAAGAAAAGAGTGTGCATTGATGGGAAACACCATGAGTGAGCAAGCGAGAAAACAAGAGTGCATCCCTCCCATGGCCAAAGAAAGGGATTTCAAAAGAGCATTTCTTGGAAACAAAACTTGTTTTCTCATGATTCCAACTCATTGCATGCTAACACTTTATCATGTATCTTCTCTCCCTTTCTATGTGCAGGAAGTTCTGAAGGAATTCGATGAGCCGCGAACCCTCCCCCCTATCGCGGCATAGAGCATCAGATCGACTTACTTCCGGGCGCGCCTTTACCCAACAAGGCCGCCTACCGGACCAACCCTCAAGAATCCAAAGAAATCCAATCGCAAGTGCAAGAGCTGCTGGACAAGGGGTTCATCCGCGAAAGCCTTTCGCCCTGTACGGTGCCAGTCATCGTTGTGCCAAAGAGCGATGGCACTTGGCGCATGTGCATGGACTGCCGCCCCATCAACTCTATCACTGTAAAGTATCGCCACCCTATACCTAGACTTGATGACATGTTAGATGAATTAAGTGGTGCTTGCTTGTTTTCAAAAATTGACCTTAGAAGTGGCTATCACCAGATTCGAATGAAGAAAGGTGATGAGTGGAAAATCGCTTTCAAAACCAAAATTGGTTTATACGAATGGAATGTTAGGCACAAGTTTGATGTTCTCAACATCAAGTCACTCTCAAACAGATGGCCAAACCGAAGTAACAAATAGAACTCTCAACACTATCTTGCGCACCCTCCTTAGGAAGAATTTGAAACAATGGGAGAAGTGCTTACCCCATGTGGAATTTGCTTACAACCGTGCCTACCATTCCTCTACATCCTACAGTCCCTTTGAGATCGTATATGGCTTCAACCCTTTAACTCCGTTGGACCTAGTAGCATTAGATTATGCTGAACAAATAGATGTAGATGGGAAAAGAAGGCCCTACACATGAAAGATTTGCATGCTAAAGTTCACAAACAACTTGAGAAAATTAATGAGTCTTATGCAAGAAGGGTTAATAAGGGTAGGAAATTTATGAGTTTTCAAGTTGGGGACTGGGTGTGGTTGCACTTAAGGAAGAACCGTTTTCCCCAAGCCAGGAAAAACAAACTTGCGCCAAGAGGCGATGGCCCTTTCCAAATCACTAAGAAAATTGGTGAAAATGCATATGTACTTGACTTACCTTGCGATGGCTCTTATAACGTACATGCAACATTTGACCTATGTGATTTGGTTCCTTTTGAAGGCCAAGAAGATTTTGAGAATCCGCTGATGGATTCTTTCGAAGAGGGAGAGTATGATGTGGACATCACCCCAAAGAATCCGCAAGCTCAAGATGGTCCGCAACCCCAAGTGCGCGCACCTCCAGATCCACTCCAAGGTATAGGCAGACCCATGACCAGGTCCCGGCTGAAGCAAGTTCAAGCAAGTCTCAACGCTTTCATGAGGGTCATGGCGCAGGACGATCAAGAGGAGTCTCGCGCGAAGGCCTTACAGCTTCGCCACCTCGGCATCGCATTAGACGAAGAATATGCGAGGCCCTTTGGAGCCTTGAGCATAAGCATCCTTGAGGAAGGGAGCAGCGAGACTATGGTGCGCGGACACTTAACAGAGGCGAAGACCCCAGGCCCAGGCATTCCCGTGAAGGCGCCAAGCAAAGGCATTCCCGCGAAGGCGCCAAGCAAAGGCATTCCCGCTAAGGCGTCAGGCGAAGGCATTCCCACGAAGGCGCCATGCGAAGGCATTCCCGCGAAGGCGCCAGGCGAAGGCATTCACGCCAAGGCGCCATGCGAAGGCATTCCGCGAAGCCTCCATACTTAGCCAACTGACCGACCAAATCCAGCACAAGGCGTCCTTTCTCTGGAAACACTTGGGAAGACAAATATCCACTTTACATGCAAAAGACAAATGAACACTTTTAGGTTAGCCTTACCTTTTTCACGTTTTTTGGAAGCTTTTCGCGCTGTATGCATGCAAAAGCACTTTATGCTTTCTGCACGCATGCACGGCTGAAGAGCCGCTTGTTTCTCACATCTCTCCTCACTATTTAAGCTAGTTACAAACACCATTGTAACCTAGAACATAACTTTGAATTAATCAATTCGGCCGAAACTCTCCAAGTGAGACATTGGCTTTTGTGTTCTCTTTTCTTGCATTTCCATCTCCCTAGTGATCCATGCAAGAGGATCCAAACATAATATCTAGTATTGCTTGACCTTGTAGTCAAGAGGTGCTAGATCCCATCTCCATTCCCAGGCATTATCAAGCGCATTGCCTCACCTCGTAGTGAGGAGGTTCGCTTGGCCGAAACCTGTTCTTCGTTCGTCTCTGCCTCCGCCAAGCTAGATCCGTAGCGTTGATCACAACCCACACTACCCGTGATCATACCAAATAAGGTATTGATGTCGATCTAACAAGGTATTGATGCTGATCTAACAAGGTATTGATGCTGATCTAACAAGGTATTGATGCTGATCTAACAATGTATTGATATCGATCTAACAAGGTATTGATGTTGATCTAACAATGTATTGATGCTCATCTAACAAGTTATTGATGTCGATCTAACAAGGTATTGATGCTGATCTAACAAGGTATTGATCTTGATCTAACAAGGTATTGATGTTGATATAACAAGGTATTGATGTCGATCTAACAAGGTATTGATGTCGATCTAACAAGATATTGATGCTGCTCTAACAAATTATTGGAGAAATATTTAATTTTTAATTTTATTGGAATAATGTCTAATTTCTCTTTAATTTTGTTAGAACAACTCCAAAATCGATTTATTTTAAACTCCAAGAAAAAGGGTAGAGGAAAATGTGTGAATAATTTTCTCAGTATATCATTGTTGTGTGTATATATATATATATATATGAATATAAAATACGTAGTATTATTTATAAAGAATATAAATATAAAGAATAAAAGTTTAGATTGAAAATTCAGCTACTCGAACTTGGATTGACGAAACTCGAACTTGAACCCGTAAAAACCCGAACTTGGACCCGAAGAAACCCGAACTTGGACCCGAAGAAACCCGACCTGAACCCGAAACTGAAACAACCCGAAACCAGAATGACCTGAACCCGAACCCGACTTGACCCGAAGTAAACTCAACCCGATGGTGACCTAAACCCGAATAACCCGAACCCGAACCCAACCTAACACAAATCAGTTCAACCCGAAATGACTCGTAACTCGAATGACCCGAACCCAAACCTCCGACTGACCCAAAACAGTCCAACCCGAATGACCCGACTGACCCGCCCAATTGACACCCCTAGTCTCTTAATTACTACGCGTTTTCTCATCTATTTCTCAAAACTTCACTATAAAAGCCCACTCCCACTCCTCACAAGCAGTAGGGAGCAAAAAAAAAAGAAGAACAAGCTCCTCTGTTTCTTCCAAACTTGCTGCCAATCTCAACCAACCTTTTTTTCCTCTCATTCAAAAGTTGGAACCAAAAAAAACATTCGTCACCATCAGCTTCGTCGTCCCGCGCTGACCTCAGCCCATCCATGTCCATCCAAGCCGTCGGAGACGCCAAAACCGAGGAACCAAGTTCGCCGGCCCGACACTCCACCAGCCCACTCGAGCCACCCTAGCACCGCACTGAAGCCGCTTCTGCCACCCTCACTCACCAGAGCACCGTACCCAACCGAAACAGCCGCCAGAGACACTAAAACGGAGAGGATATCAGCCGCAAAATGACTCGCGGTCAACCCGGACGAATCCACCTATCCAGGCCGCCGTTCGTGCTCCACCGGCCACCAGCAGACTCGTCGTTCGCCGCTGGACCGATCCTCTGCAGCTCCGCCGTCGAAACCGCAGCTCCGCCGCGCCAGGATGGTCCGGTAGCTCCCTCCAGTGTCCGTCGCAGCAGTCGCGAGGAAGAAGAAAACCTGCACTTGCTTTTAATATTCTTCGTAAAATTAAAAGTTTGGTCCTTAGCTTGCTCCCTTATATTACTTAGGTAATCATGTTTTCAAAACTCTCAGTCAAGTCATTCAACAAGTTTCAAAACTAACAGTTTGGGCACTAGGTCTAAACCTTTTTTTGTGTTTTGGTTAATATTTTTGTTATTATGTCAATCTAAATTATTTTAATTTTATTTTCAAGATATTTTGAATTTTATTAGTTATGTAAATTACTAAGAATCATTTTCTTTTATTTTTAGTGTTATTATTTGTCTTTATCTTTATTTCTTAAAATCAAGCAAAAATCTAAAAAGAACTTTTGGTACAAATTTTGAACTCTTGGAAACTTATGATTTTTTTAGCCTTACTGACAAACGATTAAAGATATCTCGTAGACCATTTTCAGGTTTACAATCGACCTAGGTAAAATGATTAGTGACGACTCCTTGTCAAGAATCTCGTCGCTACACTTATGTAGCAACCATTGCTCCATTTAACAGCTTTAAAACTTCTTTTATTTAGCGTAATACTTCACATCATCAATTGAAAACTATTGCAATTATAGTGTGGTATCTAATTATACCCAAGAAGTATTGTTAATCAAAAGATTAACCTCCACAAAGAACATGTCTAAAATAGAACCTTTCTATGTCCATCTTACAAGATAGAACTTGTAAACCTTCTTCCTATGCCCTTATAATCCACAATGGAAGCATGGTCCTTAATCATTCAATTGTTTGGCTTGATCATTACATTTTATTCACATCACCTATTTGTTTCAACTTCTGGTTCTCTCAAGAACTATTCTTTTCCAACCTTTTTTTATTTAGAACCATTAGATGAAGCAAAATTCTTGATCTATACACACATCCAACTTAGAAAGTTTTCCAATTAGACTACTCATATTTAGTCCATGTTTATGAATTAAAGAGTTTCCATCATATGGTCCATGGAAATCATTTTAGATATCCAATATCTCAATGTTGGATTTCTTCACCACACAACATTTACAAATGAAGATAGATCAAACTAGCATGTCTCACATGCTTCGTTTCCATGATCATAAGACATTATGCCATCAAATAATAATTAGGATCATCAAACAATTCCACTTTCATAAAGTGTCATTTCTAACTATAAAACCTTGAAGTAATTGGTGGTGCATGTGCTTGTTACCACATAGGTGATCTTCTCAAGATCTAGAACCATTTTCACAACCACTAAACCAGGTTAAATAATTAAGACCAACAAACTTGTTTATCCAAAAACATGTGCTATAGAAATTATAAACAATAACCATACTAGATTCAAAAATCTATAATACAAACAATAAGCAACAAACCAACATTCAATCAACATGTAAATTTATGAGTAAGGTCTTAAATTCATAGTATTAAATTTCGTTTCGTACCGGTCGGTACGCCGGTTTCGTTTCAGTACCGGCCGAGAAACAGCACCGTTTAGACCAAAATTGTATTGGCAGTCGTACCGGACTGTACCGGCCGTTTCGGCCGTTTGGCCGTGCTTGAATGTCTGCGTCGAAATGAAGACAACGGCGGTACAGGGGTTTAAATGAACATTTTTTAAAGTTTTAGGATGAATCACGATGAAAAATATCTACTAAATTAAAGAAATTAAAATACAAAATCACAAGATTCATAAAAACTTCTCACCGATTGTTTTGGAATATGTTAATTACGTTAAAGAAAGAAATAATATATTAATCTATTTGAGATCCATGCTATTTAAATTTGTTTTCCATACTTAAATTAGTTTCTGATGTTGACTAATGAGATCAGTCGAATTATCATGTTTATATTTCTTCGAGACTCCCGCTTTTAATTTAAAAATTAATTTACCTCATTCATTTTTTTAATTCTTTTAATTAGTATATTTAATTAGTTCTTGTATGTAGCTAGTAAATACTTGTTTATTACATTTTTTTCTCTTAGTCAAATAGGTGATTACCCAAGTACTCCAGGTAAAAAATTTAGAATCTCAGATACTTTTACAGGTATATATATACACACACACACCGGTACAGTTTTACCGGTACAACCGGTATATCCCCGGTGTCAGATGCATCTCTCGTATCATTTGGAAAACGACACGATCACCGGTACGATATTTAATACCTTGCTTAAATTCACAAATTATCCTCCCACTAATTTAGACAGAATTTGACCCTTAACAAATAAAGTCTTTAGTAGTAGGAATAAGGTTCAATCATTATCTATCATAAGCCCAAATTTTATTAGCGATCCTACAACTGACATAAAAGATAAACAACTCTTGTTAATCACATCTCATGTGACCCTCGTTTTGTTTAGCCTCACATTTGCATAAACCTAAATTTTATTAGCGCCCTTATGTAAATAATGTTAAGTCAACCATCATCTGCACAAGTATGATAAAAAGATAATGCCCCTAAATTTTATTAGTAATAGCATTAAATTTTCATAACCCTACGCACATCCATGTACATCTTAATAATATAATTTACCACATCTAGCATGTCCCAAATTTTATTGGCGATCCATACTAAACATAACAAAATCTCGTACTATTAAGTATGATGGAAAGACTACGATTAATCAAACTCTTTGATTTATCGCTTTCAACTTAATATTAAATTTGAAGCTTTTTCTAAGTGTTCAAGTAAAGGATTTAATCATAGAATTCATCTCATGAATTAAACATCACAAGTCAAATTTATAAGACTAAACATGCATCTCATACATATAATCATTACATGCATAATAAAAAGAAATGTAACATGCTAATTATAAAAACTCTCTGAAAATATAAGGGTTAATCTGGATATTGAGCAAAACTTTTGGATACTTTCTAGTCTTACCTGAAAAATTTGAGGACCATTCTTAATTTTTCTCAAAAGTTTATAAGAAATCTAGCCAAATTATAAAGTTTGGGACCAATCCGAACACTTTCAGAAAATTTTATGGACCAATCTCATTAATCCTAGAATTAAATTATTATGTTTTGAACTTTTCAAAACATTTGGTCCTTAATTTAATAGGAAATAAAATTTCAATGATTGATCCTATCAATTCCTTATGAATTTTCAAGATTTCTGAACTCTTCAAAAAATTAAGTCCTTATTTGAACAAGAATTAAAAACTTTGGAACTGATCACATCAAGTTCCTAGAAATCTTGCAGTTGTTTGAACTTTTCAAAAGCCTAGGTCCTTAAGTGTACAAAGGAGGAAAGCTTAAGGGGATTTGAGGTTTCTGGGTCAACGGACCGGGTCAGACCCGACCCGGAGACCGGTTTCCAGGCAGATCAGGTTCTTCTCTTCACCCGCTCCCTCCACCTTCGATTCCCTCACCTGGAGCACAACCGCCGTCGGACGGCGACTCCAGACCACCGGCGACCTCAAGGCCGGTCACCACCCGTGAAGCCCACCGGAGACTTCTTCCACCCGAATTCGCGGAGCTTCCTTCCCGGAACGATTCCGGCTTGAAAACGCCGTTAATTACCGGTGGGTTCAACGGTGCATCTTCACTCCTCCGCCCAGCTCGACCCTCGGGTATCCAGCACCAACTCCCATTCATCCTTAGATTCGCCCAATATGAAGCAATTAGAGTTAGGATTCATAACCCAAATCCTAAACTTCTCCAAGAACAATTCTCGAAATTTGATGGTGCAATTCGAACAAATTGATAGAGGTGGCCGGAGCTTCGGATGTGATCGTCGATACGTTCGGGTGAGCATGCTCGGTACCGACGATACTTTCAAGCTTTTCCTCTGCGAGCTCGTGAACAAGCACCGGCACTGACCAATGGTGTAATAGAGAAAATACCAACTATGGGTAGTTAATTGTAAGGATAAGATAAATATTGACAATTTTTGTAATTCTGCCCGAAACCTTTACTGTTGGTCCAACAGCTTTGAAATATTTTCTAACTCAGGCCCTGACGCCCTGTATTATAAAACTTCTTATTTCAGTCATGATGCTGTTTGTGATTTTGTGATCGTAATGGAAACTTGGAAAATTAAAGTGATGATCACCTTTTCCATCCTCTCTTTCTCCTATGTAACTTTAGAATACTCCGTTAATTGATTTATTAACATTTACCATTAATTGATCATTTTATAAACAACCCCATTATGCCACAATGAAAATCTGTTCCAATTAGTTTTTGCATTCTGGAGAATATTTTAATGATTAAGATCAAATATCTATAATTAAATACTAAAAGCTGCTCGTAGATAATTTTTTCAAAACAAATCTACTCGAAAAAAAAATTGTTGTAAAAACACAGACATTGATAGCCAACTGACAAAATTAGAATAAAAATGACTTACATTCCCACTATTCCGTTTTCTAGAAATATTGATTTGGGTACTGTTAATACCAAATATTAATATAGTAATAATTGACAAAGTAACGGACAGGGGATTGATCGTTAGTCTGCCCGGCAAGTGAGAGGGGCGAAGTATCGGTCTCGGTTTGAGAGGGTTAAGCGAACTCTATTGGCGGGGCGTCGTATCCATGAGGCTCGAAGGGATGGAGTATGTCCGGATGTCGAGAGTGTCCTATCCACGAGGCTCGGAGAGGACGGAGTGAGTCCGACCATTGGGAGCGGCATCTCCACGAGGCTCCGAGAGGGTGGATCAAGTGCGGATGTCGGGAGTGTCGTATCCGTGAGGTTACGAGAGGATGGAGTGAGTCCAGGATGTTGGAAGCATTGTCTTCACGAGGCTCCGAGAGGGTGGAACGAGTTCGGACGTCGAAGCGACGCATTTGCGAGGCTCGAGAGGACGGGGTGAGTCCGCCCATTGGGTGCGGAGTCTCCACGAGGCTCGAGAGGGAGGAACGAGTCCGGATGTCGAGAGCGTCGTATCTGCGAGGCTCAGAGAGGACGAAGTGAATTCGGATGTTGGGAGCGGCATCTTTACGAGGCTTCGAGAGGGTGGAATGCGTCCGTAAGTCGGGAGCGCCGCATCCACGAGGCCGGGGCTCCCAATCCTGCGAGCCACTCATCAAGTTAGTTTGTATCCGAGATATAGGGTTTAGGGAATCTCTAGTAGTATAGTAGCATTCATGGTATGGAGGATGATGATTATGAAGTGGGAGGGGTATTTATAGTCTTGGGGGTATTTATAGTCCTACCAACGACCGAGGGGCGAAATATCCAACTCAGTCCAAAGGGTTGAGCGAACCCAAATGGCGGGCGTCGTATCCATGAGGCTCGAAGGGGTAGATTGTGTCCGAACATCGGGAGCATCATATCCACAAGGCTCAGGAGGACGGAGTGAGTTCGGCGGTTGGGAGCGGCGTCTCCACGAGGCTTCGAGAGGGTGGATCGAGTCCGGACGTGCGGACCGTCGTATCCGTGAGGCTCCAAGAGGACAGAGTGAGTTCGGATGTTGGAAGCGACGTCTCAACGAGTCCGGACGTCGGAAGTGTCGCATCCGCGAGGCTCCGAGAGGACGAGGTGAGTTTGGCTGTTGGGAGTGGCGTCTCCACGAGGCTCCAAGAGGGTGGAACGAGTCTGGACGTAGGGAGCGTCGTATATGCGAGGCTCCAAGAGGACGAAGTGAATCCGGATGTTGGGAGCGGCGTCTCTATGAGGCTCCGAGAGAGTGGAACGAGTCCGGACGTCAGGAGTGCCGCATCCTTGAGGCTGGGGCTCCTAGTCTTGCGAGCCACTCTTCAGGTTACCTATTTGAGATATAGAGTTTGGGGAATCTCTTGTAGTATAGTAGCATTCATGGTATGGAGGATAATGATTATGAAGTGGGAGAGGGTATTTATAGTCTTCCCACGTACGAAATGGTGGTTACTCATTGAGATTGTACCACGTGTCATGTCGGTGGAGAGGGTCGTTTAGGAGCGGACACGTAAGGAAAATCTTCCCACGTGTGAGGTGTAAACATCTGACCGCCGTGCATGGGCCGGTGTTGAGGGTCGCACGCATGAGGTTTTCCTTCAGAGACACTAGGATCGAGGGTGAACTCAATGTCTCGCGTTCATGAAGTTTCCTATTGTGTAGAGTCTGGGGTCTCAAGCCGAGACACGGTGCTTGGAATCAAAAGAGCCGTGGCCGAGACCTGGCGCGTGACTCGGCGTCTCAACCGTGGGGCGTAGGGGCCCACCAGGTACGAAGATTAAAATGTATAGAAACTTTCATTTACCTTAATTATAATTGAGAAATCTTAGCGTTGTTGGAGATCGAATAAAACACAAAAATTGAGAGTCGGTACTTAATTTGGAAATTTTCTAAAAGTTTGGAGATCCTAAAAAATGAAAAGTTCTAATAGTTTTCGGATTGAGGGAGTGTATTGAAGTAGAATTAAAAGCTAAAATGAGATTAAAATAGGACAATAAAAAAAACTAAAGGAACAAGGATACCCGTTTATACCTGAGTAGTTTCGGATGCAAGTTACCCACAACTAGGGGTGTAAACGGGTGAGATGAGCCTACTAAGTTCGACTCAACCCCTTTACTTAATTATCGGTATTACTGGGGCCGTTAACCTATCGATCTATTTTTCAGACTCAAACTCGAGTTTGAACTCGATAGGAATCGACTCAATAAGCCTTTATTCGAGCTCGAGCTACCCCACAATGGTCCACCCAATTTACACCCATATCCGCAGCGAACCGACCTGTAAACAGCCTTATGCCTTGCTGGTTCAACTGATGGAAGATAAACTTCATGGGCCCAATCGTTCAAATCGACAAATTTGGACGCTCAAATAAGCATTTTAGTCGTGAAAGGCAACTCAACTTCCCAAATCGACATCTTTCTCCGGTTGCAATCAGACGGTGGAAGCTAGCTACGCAAGCTGCGACCGCCGCCGAAACATGTTAAAGTAAACATCGCAATTCGGTGGAGCGAGAAACGGATTACGGTCAGATTTTCGCTTCACGGTGAGTTTCTTCTGCCCTAATCAGATTGTTGCTGGTGGTTTGATTTGAGCTATGTCCCCTTCTGGGTTCTTAGGAACAGGAAGATTGCGTTTGCTTCTGTTTAGTTCCAGTAGCTGTAGGACTGCCGCAGCTTCTGTCTTGTGTTCATCTACTAGATCGCTTATATTGTTGGAACCCTCTGTGAGATCCTTTGCATCTAAACCTGTTGCTGAATCCGAACGAAAAGCCTCTTTCACGGTTTCTTATCTCAGGAATTCATGTGGGCTCTCATTAGAATCAGCTGAATATGTGTCCAAGCATGTGAAATTTCAAAGGTCAGAGAGAGCTGACTCAGTTATTAATCTGTTCAAAGCAGAAGGTTTCACAAATGCCCAGATTTCAAAGTTCATAAAGTGGCAGCCATTTCTGCTGTCGACAGACCCTAAGAAACGCATATTGCCCAAGTTTGAATTTTTCCGCTCCGTGGGATGTTCTAATGCTTGTGTTGTAGCCATCTTTTCCAAAAACCCTATCTTGCTGATGACAAGCCTTGAGAAGCGCATTGTTCCTTCTTATGATATCATAAAGAGTGTACTTGTGAATGATTCCAAAGTGTTCAAATGCTTTCTATCTGATATGTCGCGTTGCGCTTTTGAACCAAAAGTTCTTGCCCAGAATGTTCAACAAATGAGGGACCATGGGGTGCCAAAGTCTTTCATAGGTTTTCTGTTGATACATTATATATCCATATTGCTCCAGAAACCTTTAAGATTCCGCGAAATTCTGAATGAAGTCAAGCAAATGGGATTTGATCCTGTGAAATGTTACTTTGTCTCAGCAATTCGAGTGCTTAGCACCCAGACTAAGCTAACAGTTGAATCGAAGTTGGATGCGTTGGAGATGTCGGGTTTGTCCAAGGATGAAGCTTGGACATTGTTCAAGAAACAACCTTTGGTCGTGGTCTTTTCAAAAGAGAAGATCATGAATGTAATGGACTTCCTTCTGAACCAAACGCAGTGGAAGGTTGAAGACATTGTTAGGATTCCACAGGTTTTTCTCTACAGTCTGGAGAAGAGAACTATCCCTAGGTGCTCTGTTGCTCATGTTTTGCTTTCTAAGGGGCTTGAGAAGGAGATAAAACTGTCGACATTGTTAGGTCGATCAGAGGAGCTCTTTCTGAAGAGATATGTCATCAATTACCATGAAGCTGTCCCTCAGCTACTTGATCTCTACAGAGGAAAAATTAGTCTCACTGATTTTTGATCTGTGCTTTGTGCACTGGAAATGTTTATATGTCCTTTTTGATGGAGATGCTATACTTTGTGATGCTTTTGTCTGTTATGTTCATTTTATGCTGATCAGAATGATCCATGAACTTGTTTCAGCAGGTTGTGATCTAACAACATGACAGTTATGGGAATTATGCATTTACTGATGACTTCTGATAGAAGTTTTGCATGAGGCTCATAAGCCTTGTTTTAGGTGTCTTGAGCTGGATCAAGTCACCCAAGAGAAGTATTCATGAGCTTTCTACTTTGTTGTCAGCTTTTCTTACTATTTTAGTCTTAGAAGATTAAGTGTTGGGACTTTTTGGTAGCTAGTTTCTTCCAGCAAGAGAACTACATGGTTTCATTATTGGGCTAAACCTGCATTCTAGCCTTTGCCTCTTTGGTGTAGATTAATAAATTAACCACTTATTTCTTGGATTAAACGCTTGATCATCACTTTTAGTATATATTGATTGTCTCTAATACTCTTTCCGTCATCAAATAATTGATCCGTTTGACTTTGATATTTTAAAGTTTAATGTTCACTCAAATTTTTAAAAAGATAAATGGTGAAAGAATTCCCCAAAAATATACTCCCTCAATATTTTAAATATTGCACCATATGACTTTTATATTTCAAAATTTAATTTTAACTCACATATTTACAAAAATAAATAATGCAATTTTTTAAAAAAAAAACATATTTAAAAAAGGTATATGGCAAATTATGATACACATAAAAAATAATCCATTTAACTTTCGATGTCTAAATATGTATAAAAAAGTATTTAGAAACTAAATGGTGTATAATGATGGATGTATAAAACTGCTAAAATAAAAGAGAAATGGAACCAAATCAACCCACCACCCAATACTTCGATTTCTTCCTCTCATCACCTCCTAATCATACCCCCAGGTCCGCTACATCTCCAGCAAGCTGCATGCATCGTCATCTCCGCCGGACGTCGCCGGAAACGTGACAAAACAACGACGACCCGCTGACACGCTTTTCAAACCAACCCGCTGCAATCAACCACTCCAGGCCACAATACGTTGCACCACCACAGCCGAAGGTCTCCTCTGCCACCGCGCCACCGTTTCAAGCCTGATCCACCGCTGGAGAGCGACCGGAAGTCGACGACCCGAAACCACGACCCGGATGGAGCTTGACCCGGAAGCTGTTCGCGAACTGCTGCTCGCCTGATCTTCAAACCTTTGGTTATGGTTTTAAAAACCGGACCGGAAATAGAACCGTCCGAGTACCGGTTCATGGTCTGATTGGTTCAATCGTTTGGATCACCGATCCAACCGGTTACTTTTTTAAAGTTTGTTATTATAACTTATTGTTTAGAATTATCATGAAATAATCTAAATATGAAATAATAATGCACATTTTTTATAATAAAATAATAATTTAAAATACAAATTAGTCATTTTATAAGAAAAAAAAATCTATATTTTAATTAATTATGTCATTGAAAATACTCCCTCCGTCCCCAAAAGATTGGAGGATTTGTTTGGGAACGAAGATTAAGGTGAATGTAAGATGTTTGTATATGTTTACTTAATTGTCCCTTAGTTGAGAGTGCACAAAAAACGAGGTAGAAAAAGTAAAGATAAAGTGAGGATAGTTTAGTAACTTTGAGAGTGAGAAGTTTCCTTTTTAGGAAAGTGATCAATTTTTCCGGGACAGCACAAAAAGGAAATGTGTTCAATTTTTCAGGGACGGAGGGAGTAATAATTTAAAATAACTGAAAATTATTTTGTATATTTATATTATTTTTTTAAAATATATTATGAGAAAATATTAAAAAACTTAATGTGTTAAATATGAATTTATAAACAAATGTGGAATTAATTAAAATTAGATAAAAATTTGGGAGTTTTTTACAGCATTTTTTAAAAAAATGCAAATAAAAAAAAGAATCACAGGTTTTCCGATTCTCACCGGTTTAACCGATTTTTCCCGATTTTGACCGATTCTTGACCAAACGCTTCAAAAACAAAAACTGGACCGGTTACCTAACCAGTTCGATCGGCCGGTCCGATTTTCAGAACCATGCCTTTGGTATTGTCATCTTTTCCCCTTGTTGTTTTATATGTCTGTGGGTTTCAGTCCCTAAATCCCTCATTGCATCAAAGAACTCGCCAAACAAAGATTAAAACTTGCACTACGCCTAAACCTTTTGTGTTGTTGTTAACATTTTTCATGATTATGTTATCCTAAATTGTTTTAATTTTACTTTCAAGATATTTTGAGTTTTTTATTAGCTATGTAAATTTCTAAAAATACTTACTTTTCATTACTTTAGTGTTGTTGTTTATCTTTTTCTTACTATCATTAAATTCTTTAAAACTCAAACAAATTTATAAAATGAATCCGTGGTACCAATTTCTGGGAGTACGAAAATTAACCATTTTTGTACGTAATTGACTAACGAACTTGGAGATTTCTCGTAGACCATTTTCAGGTTTCCAATCGACCTAGGTAAAAAGATTGGTGGCGACTACTTGTCAAAAATCGCGTTGCTACAGATTGTTAATTGAAAATCTCAATAAGTTATGTGGTTTAGTTATGGATAGTATAATTGGAACCAAAATAACCGAAATGATCGAAATGTAATAAAGTTTGTGGATGACTATGTAATGAACACTCCATAACCCTTGTTGACACCTAATTTTGTCCAGGGTCCTTAATTGAGTCTAGATCTTAAGCTAATTTAGAGTTTTGGGAGGGCATTTAGGAGATTTTTAGTATTAAATGGTTAATTGAGTTATTTAGGTGTTAGTTGAGTCATTTCGTAGTCATTGAAGTATTTTAGAAAAACTTATTGCTAATCTCATCTTTTGATTTAGTGTCGATCGCTAGTGTTTACGTCAATTATTTGTCTTTTAAATAAAAATCCAAAAAAATGGAAAAATGCAAACAAAACAAAAAGAAAAAAATAGTTTAGGGACTTAATTAACCTGACTTTAGTTCTTGGAGGGGGAGAGGGCAATTTGTTCAATTTTGGATTAATCCCCAAGTTTGTAACAAGTTTATCGGATGGAAAATTGGTGAAGTAATCTCAACAAAGTCAGACTTTGAATCGACCTCCAACTCTTCTACTGATCCTAACCCTAGCTGCTCTATCTATTCCTATAAATATGGCACCATTCCACAAGAAAAAGGGGGAGGAAATTCAACCAAAAAGGAGCACAAATTTGCCTCTGTTTTAGTCATCCCCAGAAGCTATTCCCCCAACAACTTGGTGCATTAGATTCGTGTCGCCGTTAGGAGTCCGAATCTACCATCTTTTTCACATGAAGTTTCCGGACGGAGGAGAATTTCGTGTCGACTTGCTACTTGACCCGCGTTCAACCCGACTCAATCGGACAGCACAGGCCGCCGTACGACATCCCACCACCGCCGCGAGGCATCGCCGTCCGCCGAAGAGCCGATCCCCGCCGCTTTCTGCCACCGATGCTGCCCGGACACCGCGAGCCGAGTTGCTCCCCCCTCCTCTGTTTCGTGGTCTCCCTCTGCAACAGGTACGTGTTCTTATACCCTTTTCTTTTTTTAATTTATTCATTTAATTGTTTCGTTACTCACTTATCTTCCTTAATCCACTTAACCCCCTAATCTTTTAAAAGTTTTCTTTTTGAGTTATTAAAGTCCATTCATCCATAATAATCCTTAACAAGTTTAAAAAAACTGACAGTTTGAGCATTAGGCCCAAATTTTATCTTTTTCTTTAACACTAATTCTTTTATTTGATCTGTATTAATTTATTTATTATATTATTGATTATTGTCATAATTACCAGATTTATTAGAGTCAATTATTTTGCATATCATTTAATAAGAAAAAAATCAGAAAAAGGATAAATAAAAAAACAAACAAAAATATGAAGTAAACCTTGTGGTACCAATTTTGGGCAATCGATAATTTTTATTTTTGATTGTAATTGACTAACGGATCAAGAGCTTGTGCAGACCAGTTATTTTAGGTTTCCAATCGACCTAAGCCAAATAGATTGGTGGCTACTCCTGTCAAAAATCTCGTCGCTACAGCTGGCGACTCCGTTGTAGCATTATTTTAGGTTTATTTATTTTATTTTATTTTTTTATTATTATTTGTTGATTTTATTTGTATCATGATATTCCGTTGTAGCATTCATGACATGGAGCTCCCTACCCAAGCTCCGAATAATAAAACCATGATACTTTCTAAGCTGAACCGGTGTCGTTGTCCTTGTGAGACATTGATCTCCAAGCCTTCACCGGTTCCTAGTGGCGAAGTAGTGTAACCTTCGTGAGATTAGTCTCCGCAGGGGTTTGCGAAAAGCCACGAGGATTGGGCCATCGTCATTTAGCATGTTTTTCCTTTTACGGTACCCTGAGCTGACTCAGCCAAGCTTGGTAAATCGCTATTATAAATACCAACCCACTCTTCAATCTCTTTCCTCCTCAGTGACTCGACTCGCTCTCTCATAACTCAGTTAAACAAACAACAATCATCACACAAACTCACTCACTGATAATCTCTGTTGATTGATCGAGCCTCTGATTTATTTTGTTGCTATATCCATGGCTTCTGCGATTCTCACTCACAGCTCCAGCGCCCCAGCTGCATAACGTATCAGACACGTTTTTCTCGGAGTTGATTGAATTTATCAACAAAATACTGCCCGAAGAAGAGGCAACCTTGCCTACGAGCATGTGTAGTACAAAAGCGATGATGAAAGAGTTAGGGTTACCGTACAAAAAGATTCATGCATGCGAGAACAACTGTATGTTGTTTCATGGTAGATATGAAAAGTTAAATAATTGTAGGGTATGTGGTGCGGAACGCTTCGAAGAACGTGAGGCGAATCAAAAACCAAAAGCTAAAAAGATTTTACGTTATCTACCAATTACTGAGCGGCTCCAACGGCTTTACCAGTCCGCGAGAACCGCTAAATTTATGACATATCATCTTAGAGCTAGTGAGAATTCGATGGGTATTATTGGACATCCATCCCAAGCCGAGGCATGGAAACATGTTGATAAGTGTTATCCTGATTTTGCATGTGAGTATAGAAATGTTCGATTGGGGTTATGTTCATAGTTTTCAGCCCGTACTGTATGGAGGATGTTCATAGTTTTCAGCTGACTCACGGAAAGAAAACGAGTTGGTTTGGTTGTCATAGAAGATTTTTACCGCAACGGCATGCTCTCCGTAACAACAAGCAATCATGGAAACATACAGATCGAAGGCCAAGATGTTAGTTTAAATCAGGCCACCGGTTATTAAGCGAGGTCCAAAACATCGTGTTTCCACCATTCGGGACACTGTGGGATCACATGAGGGCAGACATGTTTGGGAAGCAGCATAATTGGATTAACAAATCGATTTTCTGGGAATTACCATATTGGGCAGATTTGAAAGTTAGACATTGTCTCGATGTGATGCATATCGAAAAAAATTGTTTCGATAATGTTTTCTACACAGTTGTCAATCAGAAAGGGAAAACTAAGGACAACGCAAATTCGAGACGTGATCTAGAAGATTTAGGACTACGGCCTGAATTGCATTTGTTGACTGATCCTCATAGGAGAGAACCGTTCAAACCAAAGGCGACGTATACTTTAAATGTAGATCAGATTGCAAGTATTTGCTATTGGTTGAAGCATACCGTCAAACTTCCAGACGGTTATGCTTCTAACATTGGGAGGTGTGTTAATACGTCCGGTAACACGTTCTACAATATGAAAACCCATGATTGTCATGTCTTCATGCAGAAGTTACTCCCAATCGCTTTGCGGGGCTATCTCGATGACGGTATTTGGACTACAATATCTGAATTCAGTAAATTCTTCCGACTAATTTGTTCAAAGGATATTCCATTGGACGATGTCGAAAAGTTAGATGAATTTATCGTCGTTACATTTTGCAAACTGGAGAAAATATTCCCTCCATCGTTCTTTGACTCGATGGAACATCTCACGATGCATCTCCTTGGCATCTTCGAACTTGTGGGTCTATGTCATACTGGTGGATGTATAGTTTCGAAAGGAACATGAAAAGATTGAAAGCAAAAGCTATGAACAAAAGATTTTTGGAGGGCTCCATCATTGAAAAGTTTCTCATACAGGAGGTTGCGATTTTTTGCGAGCATTACATGGAAGATAATTATGGAACACGTGTGAACCCCAACATACGTAACGAAATTGTTCCCGTTACTGTCAATCCGAGCGGACTATCAATATTTGATCATCCATCTAAACCAATGGGCAGAGCGCACTTTCGGGAGTTGACGGTTGCAGAAAGGGAACATGTACAAACTTATATTTTGCAAAGCTGGGAAGTTGATCCACTTATAGATCGATTCAACAAGTTGGCCCGACGGAATTTTCAGGACTTGGATGACGCTGGTATTGACAATTTCAGACTTGCACAATTCCTAAATGGTTCAAGAACATGGTTAGTCGTGCACTTGATTGTTTATGGTTTTAAAGATAACCCCAATATGTATGTTGATTTTAAAGCTGACATTTTTAATGTGCAGCCTATGCAAATGAGACAACTTTACCTCCAAAGATTGTACGCCTTGGCTGCGGACCGAAAGTGCGAGCTAAATCATTTCCTGGTGTGTATGTGAACGGGTACAAGTTTCACACAAAACAATATGGCCAACGCAAGATGTCTGCTAATTGGGGCGTCTGCGTCCTCGGAGATACAAATGCAGAAGACTATATGGATTTCTACGGTTGGATTGACGAAATCTTTGTCCTTCAGTACAGGAATAGCCTGAGTATTACGGTGTTCAAGGGTACGTGGTTCTGTACGAATAAAGGCGTCCGTTACGATAAACTTTCGGGGATCATCGATGTTGACTACACATCCAGACTTTATCCAGAAGATCCATTCATTCTTGCCAGCCAAGCAGAACAAGTGGTTTATCTCGAATACCCTTCAAAGAGGCAAAATCTGAAAAACTGGTGGACAGTTTTCAAAACTAAACTGAGACGCTTTAAGGAAGATTTGATTCAAGAGCCGGAGATAGGTATGGCGAATCCATTGCAAGAGTCGACGACAATTGGTGAAAGTATACGTCCAGGACCAGATGTGACCCCATTATTACTGGATCATCAAGCACATCCCGGAGGTAACTAATTTTAGAATTTTTTCCTAATTTTTTTCGGATTTTATTAAGTAATTGCATTTAATTTGTTTAGTTTTTATTTGTTGGGTTGCATTTAGGTTGTGTCTTTGAAAATTTGAAAAACTTTCGAACTACATTGTATATTTTTTGAACACTTTCGGGTCAAATTGTAACTTCTGCAAAAGTTTGGGGGTTAAAATATAAATTTAAAAAAATTTGGGGTGTCTTTGAAAATTTTGAAAAACTTTCGAACTACATTGTATATTTTTAAACACTTTCGGGTCAAATTGTAACTTCTGCAAAAGTTTGGGGGTTAAAATATAAATTTAAAAAATTTTGGGGTGTCTTTCAAAATTTTGAAAAACTTTCGAACTACATTGTATATTTTTAAACTCTTTCGAGTCAAATTGTAACTTCTGCAAAAGTTTGGGGGTTAAAATATAAATTTAAAAAATTTCGGGGAGGCATGGCTTGGGAAGGAATCGGCCGTTCTGGTATTATTCATTTATTTTCCTCAATTCAAATTATCGTTTCTTTTAATATTATTTAACGTAAGTTTATTTTTGTTATTACTTAGGAGGAGTATATGATGCGTCTCATTACCAAGTATGGGCCAAATGGACCGTTCCCAACGATCGATGACGAGATCTACAAATCTGTCATTGGTGGGCCCACTCGAGGACGCTGGATCGGTGTCCCGCCACAAATTGCCCATCCGGAGCACTTCGAGGCACCTCTGCGATCTCAGGTAATTAAATTGTCGTTTAATTAATTTCTATAATTTGAGTTATTTTTTTATGTCATAGATTTTAATTTTTAAAAAAATTTTAACTTTCAGCGCGAGAATGAGCTTGAGGACCGTCATCGGCGGGATACGGATGAGATCCGTGACCTCGGAAGCCAGGTTGCCGCGCTGGATGTGAGGGTTGCTGATCTTGAGGCTTGGAAGACAAACGCATTGCGATCCTTCGATTCAGCCGTCAACAACATCTGGTCGGCTATGCGTTCTGGGGGGTATATCCCGCCTAACGTGATGCCGTTTGATCACTTATCAGCTGGATCTTCCTCTAGGCCTCCGCCCTTCCAGCAGCAGCCGCCGCCTCAGCACTTTCAGCAGCCGCCGGCTCAGTACTACCAGCATCCGTCGCCGAACCACTTCCAGCGGCTGCCGCCGCAGCACCCCCAGCAGCCGCCTCCACAACACTTCCAGCAGCCGCAGCCTAATGTCAACCTGGGCCTGGGCTTCACACACCCCCAAGGGGATTATCGGCCGGAGATGCCAGATCCACAACAAATCCCACAGCAACAGCAACAGTAGCAGCAGTGGCGGGCATTCATGGATGGGCTTCAGAACATTGGGGACGAGGACTTTGTTGATTACTTCAACCCTACTGATCCAAACGCAGACCAAAACGACGGTTTTTAGGGTTTTTGTAAATATTATTTAGATTTTGCTGTAAATAAACTATTTACTATATATATAATTATATTTTTGCATTGTTATTAAATTTTAAATACATTTTTAATTAAAATTATAAATATAATAACAATTATATATATATATATACATTTTCATCCGAAAAAACGTTTACCGCGGCCTTGTGCGCATCCAGGCCGCGGAGGACGATGCCGCCGCCGTCAAAGCCTTACCGCGGCCTGCGAGCGCGGCAAGGCCGCGGCGTTCACTGCGGCCTAGGCCGCGGCCAACGAGGCGACCGGGGACGATTTTACCGCGGCCTTACCGCGGTTTGGGCCGCGGTAATCGATGTTTCAACGACGTAGTGAAAGGACAAGGCTTTGGCGGTTGAGGTGCATGGTGTATGCATCCTAGTGCATGTGTGCACATCCCTTGGAAGTTACCAAGGCATGAACAACCATGAGAGCCTTAATTTGGCGAAGAGGCACCTCCAGGGAAGGCACCGTTTCGCCTAAATGGATAGTTACTTTTTTTTTGGAGAAGGGAGTGTACAAGGAGGGAGTAACCACTCCCTAGGCCAAAAGTACACATACTTTCGGCCATAAGGGAGTTGTAGCCCCTCCTTGTAACTCCCTACATCATCTATAAATAGATGGTTCAGCCCCAACACACAAACAGACTTAAATCCGAAACTTCTCCTTTCTTTCTCTCTTGTTCTTGGCCGAATTATTCAAGCATTCCTTAGAGCATTCCGGGTGAATCTCTTTTGCGTCCATTCAACACAAATCGCCCCTACCATCTCACATGCAATCGGTCCTTATACAACAACTCGAAGGCTTGAAGATTGAAGAGCACAAACTTGGAGCATACGTTTTGGAGCAAGGACAAAGTTCCTTTTGCTGTATTCAAAGGTGTAAGGTACGTTTCATACATCTCCTTCTTCTTCCTTCTTCTCCTCTTTCTTTTTTGTGAAAGTGGAGAGGCATGATTATGAATCATGCTATCAGAATCTCTAAATCTACAAATGCTATCAGAGCCTGTGTTGGTTTGAACTCATATGCATGTTCCATGCAAATATGCATTTCGGGTTGAATGAATATTACATGATTTTTCGGCCTTGTCATGCTATTGTTATGATTGTTCATGAAGAGTATTAACCGTATGCATGCTTGTATGTTTGAAGATGATTAAAATCATGAAAATTACATTTGTGAATTCTGTCAAGATAAAAGTATCTTGTATGAGAACCTTGTATGACGCTTCGCGGAATGAAGGGTTCGCCAGTGTCAAGGTTTCGCCTGACAGGCGTTCGCCAGTGTCCAGGTGTTCGGCCATGAGGGGTTCACCAGTGTCCAGGTGTTCGCGGGGATTGGGTTCGCCAGTCCGTGTTCCGCAAAGGCTGGGTACCCAAGCCGAGTTCTGCGAGGGACAAGGTTCGCACTTGCAGAGGCCTGTGTTCCGCGATAGGCAGGAGTAGGGTTTGCCTGGGTCCTAGCCTTCGCCGAAAGGCCGCGCATGAATCCGAATGTAAACTTGCATTGGACCCGGTTAGGTTATTCGAAGGGGTTATATTTGAACATATGAATCATTGTTTGCTTATGTATGTGTTCATGAGTTTGATTGAGTCAAAGCATGTGTGTTTGCTTCTTTGTGATTCACATGTATATCTATATGAAAGTTAGAACATGATGTAATTGTGTTTATGACATGAAATGCACAAGATAAGTTCTTAGTGTAATTCTTCACTTGAGTTAATGGCTTTACCCGGAGATAGTCTTAATTAGATGATAATTCTGTCTAGGAAGGAACTTAAGCGGTACCATTGTGTCCCTCCTTCCTGGGAATTATCACTATGGTGACTTGAGGGATGAGAGACTTAATTCAAGGAGGAATAAACCAAGATGTATTCTTTGTGTATTTTCTACATGTTCTTACTAGTATGCATAAGTTGCATGTATGTGACATTGTCCCTTGACTTAGACTAAGAACCTCAACCCTAAGATGGTTTTAGTACTGGTGATTTGTTCACCACTATGATGGACTTGAGGGAAATGAGACTTGGTTTAAGGAGGATATGACATTTTTTATAAGCTAAGGTTTATAGGGACCCTGTCAAGATGGTATAATTCTTTCTAAGGAGGTGGGATTGGCAGTTGATGAAGGTCAACTTGCGCCACAATCCTCAGATCAAAACATTTGATGACATAGCCCGCCATCTTTTACTTGAGGCCGAAGTAATGGCCCTCAAAAACCATTCCAAAGCATATGTTGCTTCTACTTCCTCCAACAAAAGGGGTGGAAAGAACAAGGACGAAAATGGCAAAGGTAAAGGAGGTGGAAACGGTCCCAATTTGAATAAGTTCAAAAGGAAAATGGATGTTTCTAAGCTCAAATGCTTCAACTGTGGAAAAAATGGGCACTTTGCAAAAGATTGCAAAAGTCCTTTCTAAGGTACATATACCTACTACTTCTTATGATGTATATGTTGCACCTTGTTCTTTGCTAACTGAAAGCAATTCTTTGTGGATTGTAGACTCAGGAGCAACAGACCACATAGTCTGAGACAAGTCTTGGTTCGTGGCTTACAGGAAACTTACAAGAGGTGCAAAGTGTGTCTCGGTGGGAAACAACTCTGTAATAGATGTAGTAGGTATTGGGACATGTAAAGTCCCCGTGTGTAATGGATCTTTGTATCTTATTGATACATTATATGTACCAGATATTTGTAGAAATTTGATTTCTATAAGTAGTTTATTGAAGTATAAATATAGCTTGTCTTTTTCGAATGATAGTGTTACTATCTTCAAAGATAATCAAGTTGTGTGTAAATGTTTAGTAAATAACGGCTTGTATGATTTAGACTGAGTAGCCACACTAATGCTTCATCTAGTTACCATGTGACCGAGGTCACAAGTGAAATGACTTGGCATGAAAGGCTTGGACATGTGGGTCAAGATATGATGAATAAGTTAGCCAAAAATGGCTTGCTTGGATCCTTGACCAAAGTTGTCTTGCCAAGTTGCCAAGTATGCCTTGAAGGAAAGGCAACAAGAAAGCCTTTTGGGCATGGAACTAGAAGAGAAGAAGCATTAGATTTAGTTCATTCTGACTTGTGTGGACCTATGAGAGTGACATTTAGAAATGGATATAGATATTTCATTACATTTACTGATGATTATACTCGATTCAAACATGTTTTCTTACTCAAGAACAAAGCTGAGGCTTTATCATACTTTGAGAAGTATGTACATTTGGTTGAGAACCAATTGGGTAAGAAAATAAAATCCTTGAGAACGGATAGAGGTGGAGAGTATAATTCAAATGCCTTCAAAGCCTTTTGTGACATGAAAGGAATCCAGAGGGAGTTCACTCTTTCTTGGACACCCCAAAAAAATGGAGAGTCTGAACGGAAGAATAGAACTCTAATGGATATGGTAAGGTCCATGATGGCTAAGGCTAACTTGGACATCATCTATTGGAGTGATGCACTGCTTTGTGCAGTTCACATCCTCAATAGAGTACCAACTAAGAACATCAACTTTTCTCCATATGAGTTGTGGAAGAAGAGATCGTCTAACCTAAGCTACATGCACCCTTGGGGTTGTCTTGCTTATGTGCATTTCCCGGATCATCCTTTGGGAAAATTGGGTCCTCGGGGAAAGAAATGTGTTTTCCTTGGATATTGCATTGATTCGAAAGGTTATGTGTTCTTAGATATCAGTCACAAAGAAGGATTGATATTCGATGACAGAAATACCAACTTCATGGAAAGTGAGTTTCTTAAAGTTGGTAAATGTAATGATCTTAACTCTTTCGGTCCAACCCTTGAGGAGGATCAACCTAGTACTTCAGAAGTACCAGTTGCACAAGGTGCACCTACTCCACAAGGAGTACCTCAACAAGAGGGAGTTGTGACTTCTAATGATGAATTCAATGTGTTGGATCACATGGAACAAGACCTTATAGAGGATACACTTATTCAACACGGAGTTGAGGATCAACAAGAGCTAGAACCACCTCCGCCCATGTTGAGAAGATCAACTAGGGAATCGAGACAACCCAAAAGGTGGGGTCTCTCTAAGGGTGAAACTTATTTGGTGTCATCTAAAATAGATGAACCAAGTAATATTAAAGAAGCTCTTAATAGTACACAAAGAGAAGAATGGCTAAATGCCAAAAATGAAGAACTTCATTCTATGGCAGTGAATGGTGTGTGAGAATTGTCATATCATCCTATTGGTCGGAAGGTCATTGGTAATAAGTGGGTGTGAAAGATAAAGAAGAATTCTGATGAAAGTATCGAAAGATACAAAGCCCGGTTGGTGGCTAAGGGTTTCAAATAAAAGGAAGGTATTGATTTCAAAGATACCTTCTCACATGTAGTGAAATTCAATTCCATCAGATTACTACTTGCCATTGTGGCATACTTGGATCTGGAGTTACATCAAATGGATGTTAAAATAGCCTTCCTCAATGGTGATTTGAGTGAAGAGATCTATATAAGACAACCAAAAGGGTTCGTCCAAGAAGGTCTTGAGGACAAGGTATGTAGACTTAAGAAGTCTATTTATGGTCTTAAGCAAGCTTCAAGACAATGAGACTTGAAGTTCCATCTGACACTTAGTGACTTTGACTTGCTATTAGGAAATTGTATCAATAAAACTACTTTAATTGGTTGTTGAAGGTCTTAGAAGAAAAAGACTGGAATATCCTTTATTTGGGTAATTGAGTTTTTACAATGACCTAACTAGTTTAAGTTAATAGGAAAGACACCGTTTTGATGATACATATGCTCTAAATTTAATCTTGGGCCCACATACTATGTGTAGTATAATTTAGATTGAATTATGAGCACTTGTGAATAAGATCTCAGCTTCTTAATACAATCATGGATTTCAAATGGTTGAAATTCAAGAAAAAGACTGATTGTGATTAAGTGAAGTGTATCATTGTGTCTGGGGTTTGTAAAGGCACCACTTGATGAGTTCAAGTGAGCTTGAAGAAGTTCAAGCATGTTTGATGAGTTCAAACAATACATTGTTGCTTGATTGGTTCAATCATGTTGTTTTGAAGAGGACAAGCTCTCATTGTGAGTCTAACAACCACAATGAAAGTGATTTTATGTATATGCCTTGGGGGTCGCACCCTTGACTCTACTTGTGTGAATGTGATGTGTACCATACACATATCACATTTCCAAGTGTTTCAAATCATTTCCATCATGCATTTGAGCGAATTTGATCATATTTGCACATGTTATTTAGTGAGTTGGTTTATTTGTAGGTGTACATTCGAATAGTAGAAATGAAGTTCGCGGAGAGAAAAAGAGGGAATCTCGCACGATTGACGAGTGGAGGAAGGACCTAACTACCAAATCTTGGTGAAAATGAAGGCTCAGACCTGAAAGCTATGTACCGGCAACCTCTCGGGCTTGGAATAGGAAGCTCTTGGTGCAACAAACCCGCGGCACCATCGCGGAGCCAACCTGGCGCCGCGTGAGCTCTCAGTCTCAAGTGATGCACTCGCGGCACCATCGCGGCGCCAAGTTGGCGCCGCGGGAGCTCTCGGCCTCAAAGTGCACACTCGTGGCGCCACCACCTGCACTTAAATATTTCGGGACCTTTGCGATAGCTCTCGTTTCAAACACTGTTGCGCCGGTTTTTTTAGACTATTTTGCCCTCAATTAACACCCTAAAGGTGTCCAACATGTCTAGGGACCCTTTAGTCATTATGATACTCTATATATAGTCTTTTAGGGTGAGTTTTAGGGGATTAAGAGGGGAATTACGAATTTGGAGATTTTTGTTCCCTTGCAGCCCACTTTACTCTTCTACCTAGGGTTTTGAGCTCTCCACACTATTGGGAAAGAAGCCTTCATGATCTTGGGTTAAAGATTCATTTGCAATAGAGTTTTATTCTCTTCTTCTCTCCTCTTTTACTTTTATCTTTTGATCATTACATGTTGATGTGTTTATGTGATATGAGCATGAGTGAGTAGTCACTTGTGTCTTGGGGTTTGCTTGTCTAGGGTGATTCTCTATGTGTTCATCTTCTCTATTTTGATTTGGATATTGATTCTTGTGCTTGGATGTTTCTATTATGAGTGGGTATGGTCATATCTATTCATATGCATCAAGGTGTTCGATGAAATGCCTAAGTGGGATTTGCATGAACTAGACTTTTGAGAATCAATAGCTTTACTTGCTTCTAGTTAGAGATAGCTTTTAGGAGTGGAGTGGTGGTTTAGTTAGAATCTATTCATGCCTTGAGAGTCAATGCTAGATCAAGAGAAGGACTAGGTTGATTTGTTGAGAGATTAACATGTTTGCTTGAGAAAGAAGCATGATAGATGTAGTAACTCACCTCCAAATCATGTGATGAACTCGTAGAGGATCCCTTAAACCCAAGCAAACCCCGAGAGTTTTTTTTTTATAATTGAAAACCCCAAAGTCTTGCTACTTGTGTATTTCTTGTTTGTTAAGTTATTGTTGCATGTTTTGTTAAGTCATAGTTCGTATTATAGAGCTACCTTCATTCCAACATTAGATCAATCCACACCTATCTTATGACTCATTACTCTACATCTTAGTTGAAATTGCACTTTTAATCCTTTTAGTTGATCAACGCTCTAGTTCCTTTGGGTTCGACACCCTTTGCTCTTACTTGCTATATTACTCGCGATCTTACACTTGAGGGCTTAAAAAGGGTAGTTATAAATATAAAACTTGTGCTAGAAAGTGATACCCTTTGCACGCATCAATGTTTTTGGCGCCGTTGTCGGGGAGCTTGAGTGTATGTTGATTGACTTTTTGGTATTGAGAGTGATATTGTTTTGTCTTAGTTAGTATCGTGTTACTTATTTTTTGTAGTGTTTTTGTCTTCATTTTAGGATTGGTTTTGGTGCATGACTAGAAGTTCTCACGGGCTTATCATTGCTTGTGATCCGGAGATTGAAAAGACTCTACGGAACCTAAGACTACAAGGAAAGCAACTTCAAGAGGATTCTAGTAGCTCATCTTCCTCTTCGGTCAATATGGCGGGTCTAGTTCCGCCTTGCATTAATCTCCACAATGGAGATGATGAAAATGAAGTGCATGTTAATGACAACAACCACAATGACAACAATCGAAATGTGAACAACGGTGTTAATGGAAGGAATGCCAACAATGAAGACAATAGAAGAGGCGTACCATTAGCCGAGATGTATGGCCTAAGGTTCTTGGCGGATGATGAGAGAAGGATTCGACCTCCTCCCACTCAAGGTGATTATGCTATTCCGGGACATGTGCTTACTTATCTTGAGAATCAAGCTTTTAATGGGTTGGCTAATGAGGACCCTAATGAGCACTTGGGTCACTTCATCATGATAAGTGACATCTTGGAAACAAGAGGTGTTCAGGATGAAGCGAAGAAGATGCGACTCTTTCCCTTTTCTTTGAAGAGTCATGCAAGGAAATGGTATAGAAGTTTGGACCCGGCGAAAATTCAGACTTGGGAAGAATTGAAGCAAGCTTTTCTTAAGAAGTATTTCTCTCCACAAAAAGTATTTGAGGCTAAGAATGATTTGTATAAATTTCATGAAGAAGCGGGTGAAACCATCGCTCAAGCTTGGTTGAGGTTTAAGGAATTAAACAAGAGATGTCCTCAAGCGGCATTACCTATGGAGCATCAAATCTACCTCTTGGAAAAGAGATGGACTTTCTTCGAGAGCTCAAGAGCAACTAGATGCTACAGCCGGTGGGTTTTTCATGCAAAAGAGCCTTGATGAGGCATGGGATCATTTGGACCTTTTGGAAAAAAGTGAAGAACACTGAGGTAGGGATGACTCAAGGACTCAAGCAAGGGGGCGAGGCTTATATGAGTTGGATAAGGAGACTTCTCTACAAGCACAAATGGCTGCCTTATCAAGTATGGTTAGTCGGGTGATAAAGAATCAAGAAAGGGGTTCCAACTTGAAACAAGCTATGGCAACCGAAGAGATTGAGGAAACCGATGATTGTAATTATGTGGATTACCGAGCCAACCAAAGTAACTTTCAGCAAAGGCAAGGTGGGAATTTCTATAAGCCAAGACAATTCTCAGGGAAAATCTACAACAACCAAAAGCCTCAAAGTCAAACACAAGGTGAAGCTTTACAAGCTAATGATCCATTGGTGAAGATGCAAGCATCCATGGAAGCTTTGGTCCAAGAGATGCGAAATGCCAATGCCTCAAACAACAACAAGTTCATTGAAGTGGATAAGAAGATAGAAGGCATAAATGCGAATACAAGAGCTTCCATCCACAACTTGGAGACCCAGGTGGCACAACTTGCGAGTTCTATGAATACTCGAACAAGATCAAGTTTCCGAGTGACACCGAGGTTAATCCCAATGAGACTTTCAAGGAAGTGCATTTGAGAAGTGGAAATTCATATGTGACTCAACCGAAGGAACCTCCAAAAGAACCAGAATACCCACCTTCCAAAAGTTTCAAGCATGAAGCTACTCAAGAGGATGATGCTAAGAGTGATGACACTCCTCCTAATGAGGAGAGGGTGGCACCCAAAATCAACAAGGGGGATAACATTTCTAAACAAGTTCAAGTTGAAATGCCATTACCTTTCCCCAAAAGGTTTGCACAAAAAAAGAGGATGCTCAATTTTCCAAATTCATGGAGACGTTCAAGAAGCTCGAGATAAATATCCCCTTCCTCGAGGCAATCAATCAAATGCCCAAGTATGCCAAGTTCTTGAAAGATATCATCAATAAGAAGAGAAAATTCTTGGACAATGAGTTGATTATAGTGGAAGAGGAGGCTAGTGCAATTATTCGACGGAAGTTGCCTCAAAAGTTGAAGGATCCCGGTAGTTTCACCATCCCGTGCGATATTGGACCATTCCATTGTGACAAAGCTCTTTGCGATCTTGGAGCAAGCATTAATCTTATGCCGTTATCAATATGCAAAAAGCTCGATCTTGGTGAGGTAAAACCTTCTTCCATTTGCTTACAATTGGCCGATCGGTCACTTACTTTTCCTAGAGGCATTTTAGAGGATGTTCTTGTGAAGATTGGTGAATTATAATTTCCGGTTGATTTTGTTATCTTGGATATGGAAGAAGATTCTAGGATGCCAATTATTCTTGGAAGACCTTTTCTAGCAACCGCTAGAACTTTGATAGATGTGGAGAAAGGGGTTCTTACTTTGAGAGCAAATGATCAAGAGTTGTCCTTTAATCTTGCACAATCTATGAGAGCTCCAAGTGGTGATTCATCTCAATGTTATGCTATTGATATTGTTGAAGAGTGTGTGGAGGAAGCTAGAGATCGATTTTTCACAAATGATTCGGTAAAGCGATCTTTGGTTCTTGAAGATGTTAGTGAAGAAGACTATGAAGTGGCGAGCTTGGTGCAAACTTTAGATGCTCTTGATAAGGTGAAATTGGAACGGTATGGTTGGGATGTCCTTGAAATCAAGAGTTGTGAGAAGGAAATGATTGATGGAGGAAGCACCTCCAAGAGCAAAAAGAGAAGGAAAAAGAGGGTGAAGAGCAAGCCAAAGAAGTCTTTACATGAATGCATCAAGAAGTTGAAGCAAGTATATGTGCCTAAGGTCAACTCGGCCTTAAAAGTGAAAGTGATGGATTCAATGCCTTTCAAGGAGGCAAACTTGCTTGGATCATTCAAGGCTCTCTCTACTCCTCCATGAAAATGATCACCATCCATGCCTAGCTAAGGGCGTGAAACGTAGCGCTTATTGGGAGGCAACCCAACGGTTCCAACTTTCATATTTTAGTTCCTTTAATTTTTTTTTAAAATTCATGTTTCAATAACAAAATCAGTGCAGTGATGTGTGATCTTCATTTTCAGGTGGTTGACCAATTAGTGGAGCTAGAAATTCATTAGAAAGCAATGGTTTTCGTAAAGGAATGTGAGAGATTGGTACAGAGGCCAATCTCACTATTAGGAAAGAGTAGGGGGCCTAACTTGGCCCCCTAGGTATGATCTCACGTTCCCTCTCTTTTTCATCCCTTTGTTAGCATGTGGACATTGCTTGTTCTGAGTTTGGGGGGATGTGTGCTTATGTTGATGATGGGAAGTGAGGTTGTACTTTTATGTATGATGGATTTGATTGAACACCATACAAGCAGCTAGTTTTGTCTCGTACTTTAGCATGATTCCTTTACCCCAAATAGTTTGATTATTGTTTAAAACCTTTGTCGACATTTATGGTGGTGATCATTGAAGTGGTAGAATTTTGTCCTCAATGTTTTAAATAGAGAATTTTACCTTGTGATTTTTTTTGTGCCAATTTTTTTTAAATGATATGACTTGTGTGTGACATAATCTTTGTTGAGAGTATCTTACTGTACGTTTGAGCTAGAACTTGCTTGCTTGAAACCTTTTCAAGTCCACATTTGTTGTGTGTTGAACTGGGAAGACGATGACAATTTAGGATGAGCCAGTCGACCAAATAGCCAACCTGTACCTTAACTCATTAGATAACCCATTTGAGCCTTAAGCCAGATTCTTTGATTAACCACATCTTAAGCCATATCTCATCTCTTGTATTACCTTTTCGTCCATGAAACTTCTTGAGCATGTTATTTTGGGCATTAGGTCAAAAAAAATTAGTGTGTTAAAAATGTGAGTTTGGGGGATCATCAATTGTTGTGCTTTGAGGTGAGAGTAAGTGATGCAATCACAATTCTTGTTAAAAAGTGTGCCTAAGTTCAATAAAAAATAAAATAGAAAGAATGAAAAAAAAGAAAAAAAAAAGAGAAAGAAAGGCACTTGAATCTATTGTGCATGTCAGGATTGCATTTTGTGTTGAAAGAGTTCAAAATTGTGAGAATGGGTGTGATGCTTGAAAAAGGTGCAAGTGTGGGTTTTGATGTTGTAACTTTTGTTCTATCTTTAGATGCCCGTATTCTTGTAAGCTTAAGTTGTTTCATATAAGCTCCACCTGTAGAAAGCCTTCAACCGAACACCACTTTCACCAAGCCTAGCCTCATTACAACCCGAATGAAAGACCATCTGACCGGCAAGACATGCAACGTCCTTTGGGACTTCAGTGGAGGAGTTTTGGTTTGCTTGCAAGCTTATGGATTGACAACGCATGGTAAGATCACAATGCACACGTACACTTCCCGATCTCGGAGTGAAACACTTAGGGAGTGACCCTCTATTTCTTATGTTGAGACCAAAGTTTTAAAACTTCTTTGATCACTTGCATGCTTGTTGATGAGCGGTTCTGGATTGTAGTCTATCTTAAGTGGGCAATGGTGGATTGCAAGTTTAGTATTGAGATTGTAGATGCTTGCGTTGCTAGAGACTAGCAACAATTTGAGTTTAGGGGTGTGATGTGTACCATACACATATCACATTTCCAAGTGTTTCAAATCATTTCCATCATGCATTTGAGCGAATTTGATCATATTTGCACATGTTATTTAGTAAGTTGGTTTATTTGTAGGTGTACATTCGGATAGTAGAAATAAAGTTCGCGGAGAGAAAAAGAGGGAATCTCGCACGATTGACGAGTGGAGGAAGGACCTAACTACCAAATCTTGGTGGAAATGAAGGCTCAGACCTGAAAGCTATGTACCGGCAACCTCTCGGGCTTGGAATAGGAAGCTCTTGGTGCAACAAGCCCGCGGCACCATCGCGGAGCCAAGCTGGCGCCGCGTGAGCTCTCAGTCTCAAGTGATGCACTCGCGGCACCATCGCGGCGCCAAGCTAGTGCCGCGGGAGCTCTCGGCCTCAAAGTGCACACTCGCGGCGCCATCGTGGCGCCACCACCTGCACTTAAATATTTCGGGACCTTTGCGATAGCTCTCGTTTCAAACACTGTTGCACCGATTTTTTTGGACTATTTTTCCCTCAATTAACACCCTAAAGGTGTCCAACATGTCTAGGGACCCTTTAGTCATTATGATACTCTATATATAGTCTTTTAGGGTGAGTTTTAGGGGATTAAGAGGGGAATTACGAATTTGGAGATTTTTGTTCCCTTGCAGCCCACTTTACTCTTCTACCTAGGGTTTTGAGCTCTCGACACTATTGGGAAAGAAGCCTTCATGATCTTGGGTTAAAGATTCATTTGCAAAAGAGTTTTATTCTATTCTCCTCTCCTCTTTTACTTTTATCTTTTGATCATTACATGTTGATGTGTTTATGTGATATGAGCATGAGTGAGTAGTCACTTGTGTCTTGGGGTTTGCTTGTCTAGGGTGATTCTCTATGTGTTCATCTTCTCTATTTTGATTTGGATATTGATTCTTGTGCTTGGATGTTTCTATTATGAGTGGGTATGGCCATATATATTCATATGCATCAAGGTGTTCGATGAAATGCCTAAGTGGGATTTGCATGAACTAGACTTTTGGGAATCAATAGCTCTACTTGCTTCTAGTTAGAGATAGCTTTTAGGAGTGGAGTGGTGGTTAAGTTAGAATCTATTCATGCCTTGAGAGTCAATGCTAGATCAAGAGAAGGACTAGGTTGATTTGTTGAGAGATTAACATGTTTGCTTGAGAAAGAAGCATGTTAGATGTAGTAACTCACCTCCAAATCATGTGATGAACTCGTAGAGGACCCCTTAAACCCAAGCAAACCCCAAGAGCTTTTTATAATTGAAAACCCCAAAGTCTTGCTATTTGCGTATTTCTTGTTTGTTAAGTTATTGTTGCATGTTTTGTTAAGTCATAGTCTGTATTATAGAGCTACCTTCATTCCAAGTTTATTCATGGGATATTTTCTTTCACTGAGTGTTTAGAATAATTATGTCATGCATCATTCCATTCGCATAAGTCATGCATTTTAAGACTCGCTACTCGCTATCATACCCGATATCCCCGCCCATTTGTTTTCCACCCCTAGGCATGTGATCTGGTTCCACATATTTGCTATATATTGTCATCATGTGGTGTATGGTTCCTATTTTGCAAAATTCATTTTTCAGGATCAAGTGTGAACATTGGAAACACTAAAGTTTAGGGAAAGATAAGCACATCGATTCTCAATAGAAAAAGTACGAGGCACTATACCTGTCACAAGAGTGACAAGTCTAGACACAAATTGCAAGAGCAATAGACTATGAGGCTCAAGATCACATGAGACTGGCAAGCCAAATAAGATGAGTCAACTCGCTGAATAAATAAGGAACCCAAGTGGTTGCACCGAGCTAGATGTCATGAGTTGAACCATTGAAATTGGTCGGGAACTCCGGTGCAAAAGGAGATTGTTTCTTTTAAAATTTTCGGTTGTTATTTTTGTACATATAATTTTTGTATATAATTTGTACTAATTGATCTTCTTTTGACTTTTCATGACATTTTCATGCATCATATTTATTTCTAACCGGTATTGACACCTAGGGGATCACACCATTCATGCATCTAATTGCTCGTCTCTTTTGATACATCATTGCACATTTTCATTCTAAAAGTTGTTGCAAAAATAGGGAAAATGAAAGAAAAAAAATGTGGACATTCATGAGCTTGAGAACAATTTTTATGATGTGAAGAAATAAGTCAAGTGACCTCCAATCGTGGCATGAAAGAAACAATTTCTCACAAGTAGTCTTTAAGCTAATCCAACACGTTGATCTATACGAATTAGTGAATAATTGGGGAAGTCTTTGAATTCACTCCAATCTTTGAGAGCTTGCCAAGATAACTTGAAAATTGAATTACCTAAATTTAGTCCAGAATCTAGAGTATTGTCTTTTGTTGCAATGGACAACTGCTTTTCTTTTACTTGAAATGAGGAGTAGAATGTGCACAATGACATTCTTTAGTAAAATTCACATCACGGTTCTATTATTCTCTTCTTCATGATTCTTTCACCAAGCCCAACAAAACAAGTGTCACCGATAAGCTAATAGGAAGACTTGATAGTGGTTATCTCGAATACATTGCTAAATCTTGTAAGAGCAATTTTGATGTGACCCCTCGACTGTGAGATAGTTTCAACGAAATGCTACCTCAGCTGCCGGCCAAGTGAACATCAAAAGGTTATTTTCTAGCATTAGAAGATCAACATATCTCAAAGGTTCTTCACAGGAGAAAAAGAATCTCATACATCAAAAAATGGGCATGAGAATGAAAGTACATTTCAGATCGTTGCTACACTATCGAGTTTGAGGTCAAGTCAAGTTCAATCAATTCATCAATTCCCGAGTCGGATCAAAGGTCAAGACATCGATACCCATGGCTCACAGAAAAAGGTGGAGAAAATAGAAAAGGGGTCAAAGTAAATCCTATTCCGCTGTCTTTGGCTAGAAATGACTAAAGTTATGAATAGTGCTAGTAGCCATTTGTCTTTGCATTTTAGTCAGAAGTAATCGGGCGTAGGTAGCAAAACTATTTACGCTCGCATGAAAATGACTAACAAATTGCAAGTCAAACAAGGTCCGATCTGAACAAAAAAAACGAAGAAGAGAAAGAAGAATGAAAGAAGGAAAAGGTTGAGTCATGGAGTCTAAACTGAAAACCTATAAAGGCGGTTTAGAATGGAAGCGCAATTTGAAGCAGTTATTACCATCTCAATACCCGACGGGGGCAACATACATATACTTTTCAAGTTTCTGAAGAGAAATTCCACACGTCATGAGAGTTGGGGGGCAACATTTGAAGTCGTTCTTGTTGGATAAGTTATGATTTCGAGATTGACACTATCAGGTTTTTCAAAGAAATCAAGTCGCTAAGTGGTGACATTACAAGGCCTTTCGCCTGAACCACCATACTTTTTAATCATGAGTGGATGCCATTTACCTTACAAAATCTAATCAACTGATATTATTTATTCACCTTGACCTTCACATAAGTCAGTTCTTCATACTAAAAAGCCTTTTGATATCCTCGCATATTTTACTTCTTCAAGTGGAAAAGGGAAAGAATAACAGATTTTAATGATTACACAAGGACCATCATATATTTTGTCAAGCTCTGCAAATCGATAAGAGTTTCTTTAAGGATCAACTATTAAGCATTGATGAGTGTGGATTAGACATCAGACATGGTTTAAAGACTCTTGTAGAGAATTTACAATTTTGTGACCACAACTGGGGACAACTAGATCATTGACTCATATAATTGTTCTCGAGGCTAAAGAAATCAAGGAATAAATAAATAAATAAATAAATCTTTTGAAGGTAAGGTAAGCTCACATGGAAAGGATACATGAGGTAAGATGGGTAAATGTTCGACTATGCATCATTGGTTTTAATTGCAGATCTTCATCCTTGGTTTTACTTGAATATCACTTTGATTTTACGAAGGTATCAAACATTTTCAAAGTCATGCATCATGACCATCATGTATCATGCATGTTGTCATCATCCATTTTCAAACACAGGCTTTCAAGGAACATCTCAAGCAAGGACTTGAATGTGCACTATTCAAGTACCTCTTTTGGGATCAAGAAAGTCAACCAGCACACAATTCATCAAAGAAAAAGTCATGGAAGGTTCCTTAACCCCTTTTATAAAAGAAGCATTTCTCTCATAAAAGGAACAGAAAGTCATTCCCAAGGTTAGCCATTGATTTTCACAAAGAAAGGTAAGGACGGCTCTTTAGCTTCATCAAAAGTCAGGTAAGAGGTTCATACCATTCCATCACATAAGCCAAGTCTAAGTTTTCAGCAAGAAAGATAAGAAAGGTTTCTTACCCTCGATACACGAGAGAAGAGTTTCTCTCACCAAATGGTAAGAAAGTTCTTACCATTCTCCGCATTTCAGAATCACTTCAAGTTTCCACTCGGAAAAGGCAAGGAGGTTCCTTAGCCCCAAGCCATGAGAGGAAAGTTTCTCTCATTGAATGGTAAGAAAGTTATTTCATTCGTCACATTTCAAAGTCAATCCCGAAAAGGTGAGGAAGGTTCCTTTACGTCAGCCCGGAGAGAAAGGTTTTTCTCCTAAATGGTAAGAAAGTTTTTATCATTCTTCATACTTCAAAATCAATCAAGCGCTTTCACTCACAGAATGGTACGAAAGTTCTTACCATTCCGCACATTTCAAAAAAGATCGATCCAGTTCTCAAACAAAGATTCGCAAGGAAAGTTCCTTTGCCTTACCCAAGATAGAAACGTTTCTCTCTTAGATTAGTAAGAAGGTTCTTACTATTCTCAGCATTCTACGGTATCGTCCAAGATATTGTCCAGGTAAGAGAAAGTTCTCTACCAAGTAAATCAGACTCAAGGTAAGAAAGGATAGCTGAGGTGGTAAAAAGGGAAAGTTCTCTACCTCACAACTCAAATCTAGGTGGTAAAAAAGAGAAGGTTCTCTGCCTAGTAAATCAGATTAAAGGTAAGAAAGGATAGCAGAGGTGGCAAAAAGGGAAGGTTCCCTACCTCACAATGTAAACCTAGGTGGTAAAAAGAGAAGGTTCTCTACCTAGTCAATCAGTCATCTACTTTTGTCGAGTATTAGGAAGGTTTTCAATCTCGAGTTATTGGGGCAAAGAAAGGTTTTTTCCCTTCACGAATAATGAGAAAGTTCTTGTTATTCGATCACAACTTTCAACAGTCAGTCAATCAGCCATTAACTTCTGAGCATTGAGAAGGTTCTCGATCTCGAACTATTAGAGCAAGGGAGGTTCCTTTGCTTCACGAATAATGAGAAAGTTCTTGTTATTCAATCTCAACTTCATCAATCAATCAATCAATCAATCAGTCATTTATTTTGCCGAATATTGAGAAGGTTCTCGATCTCAAACTATTGAGGCAATGAAGGTTCCTTCGCTTCATGGATAATGAGAAGGTTATCGTTATCTGAACAACACTTTCAACAGACAGTCAGTCATCTATTCTTGCCGAGTATTGGGAAGGTTCTCAATCTCACATCTTTATGGGTAAGGAAGGTTCCTTAACCTCGAATAGTGGAAAAGTTTCCACCATTCAAACTCAATAGGAAAGTTCTTATTGAGGCGGGAGAAAGAAAGGTTTCTTTTCTTCATAGATAATGAGAAGGTACTCATTATCATACCACTTGGGGGAAAGGTTTTTTAGCCTCAAATAGTAGGAAAGTTCATGCTATTCAACACAACAGGAAGGTTTCCGCTGAGCGAAGCCAGGAAGGTTCATTCGCTTCAGAAAGGTAAGAAAAGTTTCTTCCTTTCTAGAATAATGGGAAAGTTCTCGTTATTTGTCGGACAAAATTCAGTGTCATCTTACTTTACATGCTCCATGTTCCATGGATCATGCAAAGGGGGGCAACTATTGATACCCAATTTTGTCCGAGGTCCTTAATTGAGTCTAGATCTTAAGCTAATTTAGAGTTTTGGGAGGGCATTTAGGAGATTTTTAGTATTAAATGGTTAATTGAGTCATTTAGGTGTTAGTTTAGTCATTTCGTAGTCATTGAAGTATTTTACAAAAATTTATTGCTAATCTCATCTTTTGATTTAGTGTCGATCGCTAGTGTTTACGTCAATTATTTGTTTTTTAAATAAAAATACAAAAAAAATGGGAAAATGCAAACAAACACAAAAAGAAAAAAATAGTTTCGGGACTTAATTAACCTGACTTTAGTTCTTTGAGGGGGAGAGGGCAATTTGTTCAATTTTGGCTTAATCCCCAAGTTTGTGACTAGTTTATCGGATGGAAAATTGGTGAAGTAATCGCAACAAAGTCAAACTTTGAATCCACCTCCAACTCTTCGATTGATCCTAACCCTGGCTTCTCTATCTATTCCTATAAATATGGCACCATTCCACAAGAAAAAGGGGAGGAAATTCAACCAAAAAGGAGCGCAAATTTGCCTATGTTTTCGTCCTCCCGAGAAGCTATTCCCCAACAACTTCAATCTCACAAGTAATCCGGCCTTTCAATCTCTAAAACTTGGTGCATTAGATTCGTGTCACCGTCAGGAGTCCGAATCTACCATCTTTTTCACCTGAAATTTCCGGACGGATGAAAATTTCGCGTCGACCCGCTACTTGACCCGCGTTCAACCTGACTCAATCGGACAGCACAGGCCGCCGTACGACATCCCACCAACGCCACGAGGCATCGTCGTCTGCCGAAGAGCTGATCCCCGCCGCTTTCTGCCACTGATGATGCCCGGACACCGCGACCCGAGTTGCTCCTCCCTCCTCTGTTTCGTGGTCTCCCTCTGCAACTGGTACGTGTTCTTATCCCCTTTTCTTTTTTTTAATTTATTCATTTAATTGTTTTGTCACTCACTTATCTTCCTTAATCCACTTAACCCCCTAAGCTTTTAAAAGTTTTCTTTCTGAGTCATTAAAGTCCATTCACCCATAATAATCCTTAACAAGTTTAAACAAATTGACAGTTTGGGCATTAGGCCCAAACTTTTAATCTTTTTCTTTATCTTTAACACTAATTCTTTTATTTGATCTGTATTAATTTATTTATTCTATTATTGATTATTGTCATAATTTCCAGATTTATTAGAGTCAATTATTTTGCATATCATTTAATAAGAAAAAAAATCAATAAAAGGATAAATAAAAAAATCAAGCAAAAATATGAAGTAAACCCTGTGGTACCAATTTTGGGCAATCGAGAATTTTTATTTTTTATTGTAATTGACTAACGGATTTAGAGCTTGTGCAGACCAGTTATTTTAGGTTTCCAATCGACCTAAGCCAAATATATTGGTGATGATTTCTGTCAAAAATCTCGTCGCTACAACCTATTGTTTCCAACTTGCCAACTTCATTTGTCGTTTCTAAAACTTTATTCAACAGGATGCAATGACTAGTAACCTAACTTGTCTTCACCAACTCGGTCTTCATATTAGCTCATTTTAAATGTAAGGATATCTTCAAAATTTATCTTTTTCATGTGCATTTTAATCTAATTTGGAACTCTAATCGTCAATGAAAATATTAAGTCAAATGTGTTTTAGGTCAACAAACCGAAATTCAAAATCGATCCAACAGAAATATTATTCGGCCGGTTTGGTTCAATCCTTAATTCTTACTAGGATTATTTCACCCGCACTTCGTTGCGGGTTTTACAACTTAAATATACTAGTGAGATAAAAATTATGTATAGGGAAAATGACGTTATAAAAAAAACATATGGGAAATATATTTAATGTGAAATAGAAAATGAGTAAAGTGCACCGGAGGTCCCATAACTTTAATTATTGTCGGATAATATAAATGTGAAACAAAAAATGATAATTTTAACTACTGTAAATGAAATATTTTCACAATTTTAAACCCAACACCCTTCTACCCACAAGCATGGTAACAATAAATGGAAAAAATAAATGAGAATAATATGTTTAACAAAAAAAGAATTATAACTAACAATGTCTAATATTCATCGAGTATAAATGTACTAACTTATTTGAGAGATCCAACATTCATAAAGTATAAATGAGATAATACATGTTAAACAAAAATAATTGAGAACAATGTGAATTCAATTTTAAATCCCAAAATTTAAGTAAAAAATTTTTAAATATGAACTATTACTAATAAATATTCTAATTTTAAAGTCACACTAAGAAAAAAAATTTTAATAAAAAATTGTCCATATGCAATTCTAATTACTCCAGAAAAGAGCAATGAGTAAAAAAAATTAGTTGAATTGAAAAGAAAAAAAAAGTGTAATTTAATTAATAAAAAAAGATATCACTAATATATAAGTATTAAAGAAATTGAGTAAAAAAGTGACAAATAGCTTAAGAGAATAAAATGGAATAGGGGAAATAACATCTATTTCATCAAAATAAAAATAGGGAGCAAAAACTAAGGAAAATTGAAATTGTCCAAATTGACACTATTCATCCTTGTCAAATGAAATGAACTTCCATCAATAGTATATAGTTAAATTCGGACACTATGATCTATAATTCTCGTATCCATAAACCAATCAATTTAACTCTATTCAGACAGTTATGCCTAAACTGTTCGACCAAACACCCATAACCACTCTTACTCCCTCTACCCAAAAAATTTAACAATATTCTTTTTTAAACAATTAATTTGTGATTTTATTTTCATGTTATTTTGAACTTGAAATGTAAAACTAAAACATACAAATGATAACTTGATGTTATTAAACTCATTTTTTTAAAAACAATATGAAATTAATATGAAATTAATCTTCGTTTTAAATTGATCATCAAATATAACCACTTTTTGATCACTAGTCATTTTAAATTGTTTAACATAAACATTTACTCATCACTTTTTTTTGGACGGCAAGGCAAAGCAAATTTATAAATGAAAAAGTCTTACAACACAAGGCTTTTAAGGAAAAAGCCTGAAAGGCGAAAACCTGGGGAGAGAAGGAAAAAAGACAACAAGACTACAAAGGCACTCTGGACTGCTGCTAAGGCAGCACCAGAAGTCAACAGGAGAGAAGAGGGCAGGTCATCCAAGATGCCCAAGAGAGAGACCTACCACAGCCCCTGGACCGAAACCAAAGCCATGAACACAGATGAATTTCTGAAATAACATGAAGAGAGTTCCAAGGAATGTCACGCATCACCAAGTTGTTTCTTCCTCTCCAAATTGCCCACGCCGAGATTGCGCCAATGGCCTGCCAAGCATCTCTCCCCTCTGTCGGGCAGCCTCTAAAAAAATCAGAGCTGAAAAGATCTTCAATGTTGAGCAGCAGACCCGGAGACATGCCGCACCAAGAACAGATGGAATCCCAAATCTTCGAAGATAAGGGGCAGCAGAACAGGACATGGTTCACCGTTTCCTGATGCAAATTACACAGAGGACAAGTGTCATTTTGCAGAGGAATGCCTCGTTGTTGAAGCAGCACCTTGACGGGGATGAAACTTCGCCGAGCTCTCCAAATAAAGATATTCACCTTTCCTGGAAGCAGGTTAGACCAGTAGGTTGAAGGAGGAGAAGGAGGATATTTGAAGTCATCTAACAGCCTTGCAAGAGAGGCTACTGAAAATACGCCGGAAGAGTTTATTGGCCACCTCCATCTGTCCTCCTTATTTGGATCTAGAGAAAGGTCCTTCAGAAGAGCTAATAAGCGCTGAAGTTCATCAGCAGACCGGCCTGCAGGGGTAGAACGCCAGGACCAGCTCCCACCACTTGAGATCTTGCCAATTCTTGACTCTACTGAGGCATCTTGCTGCTGTTCTAGGTGGAAAAGTCTCGGAAACCTGCTCAATAAAGGCTCAGGAAGTATCCAAGAGTCCTTCCAGAAGAGGGTACGTTTGCCATCACCAATTACTCTTTGGGGAGTAACCGAAAGACCAAGCTGTAAACAGTTCACTGAATCCACACACTTGATAATATCTTTCCAAACACTAACCCCACCCGTCCCAATTCCTTGGAAAGGACCCGAACCCGACTCACCATACAAGTCACTCACCACTCTAGCCCACAACCTATTTTTTTCAGACAAAAATTTCCAGAACCATTTCCACAGAAGGGCTTTATTTTTCGCCCATAGGCTGCCCACCCCCAACCCTCCTTTCTCTTTTGCACCTACCAGAACCCGGTGTTTAGCCCATACTAAATTGAAGTGATCACCCACTCGCCCCCAGAAGAAATTATTTCTTATGTTTTCTAACTTTTGGATAACCAATTTTGGAGCCCTGAATAAAGAGAAAAGGTAAAGGGGTATACCACCTAACACCGACTTCACCAGGGTAAGCCTTCCTCCGATGGACAGCGATCTGGCTTTCCAAGAGTTCAGCTTTGCTTGAAATTTCTCGATGAGCGGATTCCAGCTGTCTATTCTTGTCATATTTTTCCCCACCGGCAAGCCCAGGTACTCAAAAGGAAGATTATCGGTGCAGCAGCCAACCGACCTGGCTAGCTCGACGACCTCAAGCTGATGAACTCCTACTCCAATAAGTCTAGTCTTGTTGAGATTTAGTTGGAGCCCGGACGCCAATTCAAAACATTTGAGAAGGCTGAACAAGTTTTGAATGTTTGAGGCAGACCAAAGACCAAGAAAGAGAGTGTCATCAGCAAATTGGAGATGAGAGATGGGGCCACTCTTCTCCCCCACAGAGACACCCTTGTAAATCCCTGAGAGAACGGCTTGCTTCATCATCACGCTGACCGCTTCAACTGCAATTATGAACAGGAAGGGAGACAACGGGTCACCTTGTCTAAGACCTCTCTCCATAGAGAACTCATCTGTAGGACTCCCGTTAACCAAGACTGAAACCCTAGCTGAGGCTAAGCAGTTTTGGATCCAGCCTCGCCATTTACTGCGGAAACCCATTTGCTCCATTACCGACTGAAGGAAAGACCAGTTAAGAGAGTCGAAAGCCTTTGCAAAGTCTAACTTCAGCAGCATAATTTTTTCCTTTTTTCTCTTGGCCCAACCAACTACTTCGTTTGCGGTAAGAACCCCGTCAAGGATCTGACGACCGCTGATGAAAGCAGATTGTTCATCAGAAATAAGGCTCGGGATTACCTGCTTCAGACGCTCAGCCAATACCTTGGAAAGGATCTTGTACAAACTACCAACCAAACTTATGGGACGATACTCCTTTAAAGTGGTGGGATGATTTGTCTTCGGAACCAAAGAGATGAAGGAGGAATTGCAACCTGGAGGCATGCGACCAGAATCCAAGAAGGAGTTAATGAACTTCAGCACATCCACTTTGAGAGTATCCCAAAAATTTTTGATGAAGTTGAAGTTGAAGCCGTCCGGGCCTGGAGCCTTTGAGCCCTCACATAACCAAATTGCAGAACGGACTTCCTCTTCGGACACTGGAGCCTCAAGAAACTGGGCCTGAGAGTCAGAGAGGCGGGAGAAAGAGTTGCTGGAAAACGTGGGTCTGCTGGCGATTGGTTCTTTAGCGAAGCCGGCGAAATAGTTGAAGACCTCTCTCTTAATTTCTGACGGATCCTCCAGCCAAACTCCATTTGACATTAAGCCTCTGATGGAGTTTTTGCGCCTTCTGTGTCTAAGTGTTGAGTGAAAAAAATTCGAGTTTTCATCACCCTCTACAGCCCACTTCACCCGAGATTGCTGAAGAATCATGTTTGTTTTGATCCTTTCAAGATCCCTCAGCTTGCTTCGAATTTCTAAGCTCTTATTCGTTTCCTGCTCATCTAAGACTCGAACCTCGGCCTCACGCTCCCAAGCTGCAAACTCTTTTTGAAGGGAAGTAATTTGGCCGTCCAGATCTCCCACATTTGTAGACCTCCAATCTTTTATTTTGCATTTTAGAGCTTTCAGTTTTTCTTTTAAGCAATAACCCGGAGCCCCTGAGATTGAGCAGTCTTGCCACGTTCTCTTGATTACAGTCTGAAAATCCTCCCTTGCCAACCAGACATCGAAAATCCTGAAGGGGGGAGGCCCAAAATCTGAAGAAACGCATTTGAGAAATAATTGTTCAATTAACTGTAGTATTTTGGATAAAGTTTTAATGGCTGAGATCAAATAGCTAACAGCTAAATTCAAAAAGCTACTTCAAAACACAACACTACTTTGATAATACTGTAATTTATTGATTATAAGTCATGGTCCGATATTAAATTGATCATCAATTGTAAACGCACCATCGCTGGTGACACCTAAGAAGTAAATGAAGTCCCCTGTTGGCCTCCATCTTATACAGCAAGATCAGGGATGGTACATTAACCGCCCGGGCACACACTGCCTTTAGACAAAGTTACTCTTTCCGTTAAATAGATCTAATTATACTATGACATAGGCTATAATGTGCCGCTACAGTTTATGCGCCGCTTTGTGTTATAATGTATTTAATTACAAAAATGTCACACAGAGATAATGAGACATCGCGTGGTCGTAGAAATACACGGATGGTACCGGATTTTCGCCGACCACTCGCCCAGCTCCGGTTTCGACACTTCTCACTCAATTTCGGCGTGGCGGCGCTTCTCACACAACCCCGGTGTGGCAGCGCTTCTCACCGTCATCATTGTCAACGATCTCAAAGTAACAGAAACACAAATTTTCTTTAGAAATGAAGAGGGAAGACTCCGTCGGGGTTGGATCTAAACTCCAACCGCTTCCACAGTCGCCGACGCTTCATTCTCAACCATTTCCTGAGCTAAACCACGAAAATTCATCCCACGCCCTGAAACCGCAACATGCTGCAAATGACAAAATTATGATGCCCCTACATAGAATTATGATGTGCTCTCGATTAATTATGATGCTCCATATTTGTAAAAATGATGTAACCACAAATTGGATACAAATAATACTCAAATTTATCAGAATGAACTTAATAACGCCAATTAGTGATGAATTGAAAGAATATCAACTGAAGTAGATGCAAGAAGATAAATTTTTCAGCGAAACAAGCTTCACATTGCACTGTAAAGGCATACTTACCAAAAGGAGCATCATTTTAAGCATATAGAGCATCAGTTTGAAAACTTCATCATTTTTTAATGATGCAGAAAACGAGTGCATAATTAAGTCATCCGAACATGTGCATCATGTTTGTAATTGAGAGCATCATAGTGCAATGGGAGTGCGTCGTTATGGATCGTGGTAGTTTGCATGTTTCCGGAATTGTCGCCGACAAATACGGCAACAAACTGAATTGTTCTTTCGTGTTTCTTCCTTTATTCCTTATTTTATCTAGAGGCACACCATGTGTGCCTGGCACAACCTATCCACACTCTTATAATATGGTCAAGGTTAGGATGCGCTATTTCAAAAATGTGAATCCTAAGTGCAATACTTTTCATTTTATTTACATATATTTCATTTGCCTTTTTTCCATACTTTAAAAAAATTCATATATTTTTATTCTAAAATCAAAATTTACAAATAGTTAGTCAAGTGGATAGAAAAAACAAGACGGAGAGAAGAGACTCATATGTCATATATTTTGATATTTTTTCGGAGTCCGTTATCAAGTATCATTTTTTTCACTACGAGCATCATTAAGTACAAGTATCATTTTTTTCATTACGTATCGTTACTTTCTTACACTGCATCACTGACTTTTCACTAGTGCATCATAAATTTCTTACATTGCATCACTAACTTTTGTACAAGTATCATTTTTTCCCAATATCATATCATATCATTAATTTCCTACATTGCATCAGTATTTTTTACTGTATCACTTGTTTTTTTTCCTTTTCCACAATCTCGGCTCTGGTCTCGATGCTAGCTCTCAGCCCACGATTCGCCCCATAAAATGAATCAATCAGAGGTTCCTTAGGCGGCTCCTGCACCACAACCACCGGCGGCGCTGGTTCTCCATCGTTGTCATAAGCAACCCGCACCTCAAAAATGGGCCTGACTAGAAATCAGTGGTTGTTCCGGGTCAGGTTTTTGGTGTTCCGGGTTGAATTCAGATGGATAATGGAGGAATTGAGATATTGTTAGAACGGTTTGGGTTGGACGAAAAGGTGGTCCGACAAGGGAAGTAATTGAATTGAGAGACGGTGGCTGCCATGAGTTTTTCAGTTTTAGTTTTTTGATGGTGCAGGGAGGATTTGATGGAGCTTAACTGTTGAGCGGCGTTTGGTGTGGCTCATTTCGGCAACCTGGAATCAATACCTCTATTCCGGTAAGATTTGTTACATGTAAACCAGATTATGGTCTTTTGGGGATTTGTCTGAAGGTTGACGTTATGATTGTCTGATACTTTTAATCTTGTGTCTGGATATTTTATCAGTATATATAGCTTCCATATGAGTTGTGGTTTTTTTCTTTTGCAAATTAACGAGGATTGTCTGAAGTTGTAGTTAAATTGTCTGATAATTGTATTCTGTGGAGGTCCTGTTTATTTTTTTTATATATTTTTTTCTCTTGCAAAGTAATGAGGATTGTCAGAAGTTGTAGTTAAATCGTCTGCCGATTTAATTAGAGAGATGTCTGGTTTATAGGACCTTTTTTTTCTGAAATTTATCGTTACATTGTCTGGGTTTTGTTTTTAGATATCAGTTGTCTGGGTTTTGTTAGCATACTATATGAGATTTATAATTTTGAAAAATTATAGATAATATCTGTTTGAATTGCAAACAATTTCTTTAATTTATCAATCATTCACCTAAAAAGACATTTTGAAAGAAATAAATAACCAACCAATTGCATCATAATATACCATCACACAGGTTTTGTTTGTCCACAATGTGTCTACAGATTGTAGATAAACTTGGTTTTCAAAACTGTGTAAATGATGAAAAATTGAAGAATTAAAACAATTTGGAAAAAAATGAAGAATAAAACAATTTTGTTAGAAATATAAATATAAATGTACAAAACGTATAAAAAAAGAAAAAGATGAGACGTTAGAGCAATAAAAAAAGGAAAGAAAAAGAAACGTGAGAAAGACCCAAAAAAAATAGAAATGAGAAGTAAGAAAAGTAAAAGTAATCATGCAAACAAAAAATAAAAATAAAAATAAAAGAAACGTAAAAGTAAAGAAAACCGTGAACAATGGAATATTATAAATGAGGGAGAAAATTACGGGATATGGTGGAAATATATTTGAATCAAGATTTAGGTAAAACAGAATAAACTACTTACCATATTAATTAAATAAATATTAATAAATTCTTTTTGTTTTTGATAGGGGGAGGGAGGTACCAGATTAGTACCCCAAAAACTTCTCAAAGATTGCAGGCATCTAGCCTAAAATTATACTAGGCCTGGTTCGCTAACAGATGAGAAACAACCAGACAAAAGAACGAGGAAGAAAATCCCCGAGACCCTAGAAAAGAAATAAAAAACTGACAACGAGAATCGATAGTTACAGCATTACATCCAGTGCTATCAAGTCCCTAAAGAACATAGGCATGAAATGAATCCTGTTGACACCCAATTTTGTCCGGACTAGTAATTTAGGTTGTAGCGACGTAGTTTTTGATATGGAGTCGCCACCAATCTTTTTCCTAGGTCGATTGGAAACCTGAAAATGGTCTACGAGAGATCTGGAATCGTTTGTCAGTTACGTACAAAAATGGTTAATTTTCGTAAGCCCAAAATTGGTACCACGGGTTCTTTTTAAATTTTTGCTTGATTTTAAGAAATAAAGAAAGAGACAAATAATAAAAACAAAAAAAAATAGAAGAAAAGGATTTTTAGTAATTCACATAACTAATAAAAAACTCAAAATATCTTGAAAATAAAATTAAAATAATTTAAATTGACATAATAACAAAAATATTAACTAACACACAAAAGGGTTTAGGCCTAGTGCCCAAAATGTTGAGTTTTAAACTTGAAAGAGTAATGTAAATGAAACCAAGGATAAATAAGGGGGTTTAAGTGAATTCAGGGGAGGAGTAAAGGGACAGGGACCAACATTGTAATTGTCCCAAATATTTAAAACTGCTTCAGCAGCTTCACCTTCTTCACGATGCGTGCGCTGGCGGCGGAGCGGACGGCGGCTGGCACCAGAGTCGACTTTTCGGCTGAGGAGAAGAGGCAGGTCGTACCGGCGGCAGTCGGAGAGGGTGGTGGCGGCGGTGGCGCGGCGAATGGAGCTCCGGTTGGAGAGAAAATGGGCGGCCGGCGTCGGATCGGATTGTGGGCGTTTTCTCCGTGCTCAGGCCGTATCCGGCAGCGTGAAAGGGTGGGTTGGCTTCGTCTCGTCGTGGCGGAGCTAATGGTGATAGATAGGAGTGATGAAACGTAGCAAATCGGGAGAGATGGGGGAGGAGCTCCGGCAGGTCGGCGGCGATTTCTCCGTTTTCCAGCGGTTTCAGGCGGAGCTAGGGGCACCTTTGAGTTGCTGGAGATGGCGTGATGATGATGGGAGTGGTGGTTGGTGACGAGGTTGGCTGGAGCGCGAGGTGGCGGATGTGGAGGAAGGAGGGTGGAGGCCGATCACGATCTCTCCCTTTCTCTGTATCTTTTTTTTTTGGTCGAATGTTGGTTGCAGCTCCTCTCCCTCTGATCTCTTCAAACCGGCTCCATTTATAGCCTCATTTTTGTGTTTTGCCTAGAGGATATAACCATTGCTTAATGGTGAAAGAACATCATCTCATCAAAGCAGTAGACAAAGGCTGAGGACAGCCCCCAGCAGCCTCCCAACATGTTGCGGGCTGAGCATTTCCAAGGTTAGCCTATTTTCTTCTTTTTTTCTCTTTTTTTATAAGAATATTTATTATTAATATAAACATTAAAAATTACAATATATCTAAAATAAAAAGACCTGATTGAAGTATCGAGATGAAGTGAATGGTAAGAACCTTCTTACCATTCGGTGAGAGACATTTCTTTCACGTTCAAGACTGAGGAACTTTCCTCACCGTTGGTGAAAAGAGATCATTGGTTAAGACCATGGAATGAGAAGAATGGTAAGAGCTTTCTTACCATATGGGGAGAGAAACTTTTGACTCCGGGCTTGGCAAAGGAACTTTCCATGCCTTTGGTGAAAAGCTAAGTGATTCAGTGAGAAGTGTGATGAAATGACTACACTTCTAAGTCGAGCACTACGTAGAAAAGACAGGCCTCACTGCGGCCCAATGCGCAGTTGGCAAGTGGTACCAACTGCGGCGAGGGCCGCAGTGAACGCCGCAGTTAAAATGTCGGCAGTTTTGGGCTCACTGCGGCTTCGGCCGTGGTACGTACTGCGGCCTCACTGCGGTAAATACCGCATGAGAGAACTGACAACGGTATCGGCCGTTTTGGCGCGCCGCCAATATTATCTGCGGCCATCAACTGCGTCGTTGTCATGAGTAATAAGAATTTTTTGTGAAAAAATAAATTCTTATAAATATTTAGTAACTATTATTTAAATTAGTAAATGAAAATATAATAATAATGTTAATTAAGAAAGTAATTATTAATTGAAATAAATATAAATTGAATGTATATTTAATATAATTAACCAAAAAATATTTACAGTAATTCTAATTCTAAATGTTCGGAGGATGCTGTTGTAAAAAATCGTCAAAATCTGTATCATCCATCCTGAGGAAGTTGTTAAAAAAGTTGATCGGGCCGGTCTGCTGGTCCGATGTCCACGGCGGCTCCGGCTGATAATCATCTTAGGCGGAGTGGAGGGTGAGGTCGGGATTCGGAGAAGGCGGCCTCGGAGGATGCTCGTGACGTGGGCCGTGCGAGGGGGAAGGCCGGGATGGTCCGGCGACAAAAGTCTCTGGCACGTCGGAGAGTCGGACATGTCCCCCCCTGCGTAGCGCCGACCAGATGCTGTTGATCGCCGCTTCCGTCGAACGCGTCATCTCGTACGCCCGGGCTTCCACCTCGGCTGCCACCTGGGCTGCCACCCGGGCTTCCACCTGGGCTGCCACCAGGGCTTCAACGTCTGTCTGCGCACGAGCAGCGTTGTCCTCGAGAGTGGCGACCCTGCATCTCAGGTCGCTGATCTCATCCATGTCCCTCCGATGCTGCTCCTCCAGATCGATCTCGCGCTGAAATCAAAATTACGTTTTGAAAATGTTAATACTTATAATGAAATGATGAATTGTCAATGTACTGTAAAGGTATGGAAGTGGTAAAAGTTCAATTCAATTACCTGCGACGGCCGAGGTTGCTCGAACAGCTCGGGCTGAGAAAGCTGGGGCGGGACACCGACCCATCGCCCTCGCGTGGGCGGGCCCAAGACATCCGTGTAGATGTCCTCATCAATATCGGGGAACGGCCCGTCCGCCCCATACTTCTCGATCAAGCGCTTCTTGTACTCCTCCTAGTTAAGATTAAGAAAATTTGTGTTAGTGAATAATAAATTGAATACTTTAAACATATAAATGATTAAAAAACAACCAAAACTTACCAAGGCCGCATTTTCCTTGCCCAGCCAGTCCTCCCCGAACTGGTCCACCCGCAGCCGCTGTCCCGCCTTCTCGCACTGCCAATTAAAATATGTTAGGTATTCAGAAGTTTCTTTATACATACGTAATTATGTATAAATATTTTAAAAAACTTACCATCTCCTCATAAATTGTCGCCTTTGACTTGTTGCCATGCGACTTGAATTGTGGTCGTTTGTCGCTCTTGGCATTTCTCGAGCAGTAATACTCGAGCAACAGCTTCCACTTCGCAGGTTCGATCCTCGGCGGAGGCATGTCCAGCCACTCCATGTAGTTGGGAGCCTCGCGATCGAGGGGACATCTCTTCTGGGCCCAATCCCGGATATTGTCCTGGGTGTTCCGGTAGAACTCCGCGAACCGGGAATGGAGCTTCTCCAGGAACTTGTTATCCGTCAATGAATACTGCTCCTGTTCCAGAAAACATCAAAACGTTGAAAGTTATAGAATTAGTTTAAAAAAAGTATATAGAAATATATAGTGCAATAACTAGTATTTGTATTACCGAGAATCTGTGGACGTAGTCGGCCTGCTCATCCGCGGGGAGGTCGGAGTACGTAGGCGGGAAGCCTTTGAACTTGCTGGCGACGATCGCCCCGATCGCCTTGGGCACGCCCGACGTCTGTTGTTTCAAACTGCATAAGAGTTGAATGTTACATGCAGAAATAAAATACTAAAATTAATAAATTTATGAAAACTTAAAATTAAAAACTTACTGGCCGATGTGAGCGACCAACCTCCCATCAAGACCCCTCTCGGGCGGGGGAAGAGGAGGCGCGGGAGGTCCTGCTGTACGTCGGCGCTGGGCAGGTCGAGCATCGGACCGAGGAGGAGGGATCGGCTGCTCCACCGATTCGGTGTGCTCCGGTGGCTGAGACGACGGTCCAGGGCGGCTCGATGTGCGAGAGCCGCCACCACGCCTCCCGCGAGAGAACTCAGTCGTCCGTGAGCCCGAGCCACGTGAGCCCGAGCCTGACGCATCCTGGCTACGGGTGTGTCCGCCATACCTCGAACCATTCAAAAATTCACTAATTTGTCTAATTTAATTAATTTCACTAATTTGTCTAATTTAATTAATTTCAATTAATTTGTCTAATTTAATTAATTTCACTAATTGCACTAATTTAACTAATTTCAACTAATTTAGTTAAATTCACTAATTTCACTAATTCATTAAATTCAACTAATCCACAAAATTCACTAATTCACTAATTTCACTAATTTAACTATTTTCAACTAATTTAATTAAATTCACTAATTTCACTAATTCATTAATTTCAACTAATTTCACTAATTTCAATTAATTTGTCTAATTTAATTAATTTCACTAATTGCACTAATTTAACTAATTTCAACTAATTTAGTTAAATTCACTAATTTCACTAATTCATTAAATTCAACTAATCCACAAAATTCACTAATTCACTAATTTCACTAATTTAACTAATTTCAACTAATGTAATTAAATTCACTAATTTCACTAATTCATTAAATTCAACTAATCCACAAAATTCACTAATTCACTAATTTCAAAAATTTAACTAATTTTAACTAATTTAGTTAAATTCACTAATTTCACTAATTCATTAAATTCAACTAATCCACAAAATTAACTAATTCACTAATTTCACTAATTTAACTAATTTCAACTAATTTAATTAAATTCACTAATTTCACTAATTCATTAATTTCAACTAATCCACAAAATTCACTAATTCACTAATTTAACTAATCCACTAATTTCACTAATTCCACTAATTTCAACTAATATCAATAATTCATTAATTTCACAAAATTCACAAATAATTCCACAAAATTCACAAAATGCCAACTAATCTCAAATAATCTCAACTAATCCAATAATCTCAACAAATAATTAAACAAAATTCACAAAATCCTCAACTAATCTCAAATAATTCCACAAAATTCATAAATCCACAAAACTCACAAACTAACCTATTCCACAAAACTCCAACTAATCTCAACTAATTCCAACTGATTTAAACTAATTTCCATTCAAAAATTCAAAAACACAAATCAATGAAACAAACTCAAAAACTAACCGTGGAATTCGAAAATAAACTCACCTGGGGCAAGGGGAGGCTGCGGCGGTGACGAGCCCGAGCGGTTCTGACGGCTTCGACGGCGAGGACGCCGATGAGGGACGGTGGTTTTTGGGAGGAGAGGGAGATGGAACCGAGAGTGAAATGCAATGAAGAAGACGATTCAGTTTTTTAATCTGAGTCACTGCGGCCATACTGCGGCAACTGCCGCAGTGAGACAAATGGGTCAGCCTCATCGCGGACTCACCGCGCACGAGGCCGCAGTAAGGCCCACCCACTTGTCTCACCGCGGTTGGGCCGTAGTGAGGCCGCATGAAGCCCACAAACAGCCAATTTCGAACTTTTCGCTTTCCCCATATTTATTATGCATTTGGATATTGTGGGGCCCACGCAAATTCGGCAAGAACTTACAATTTAGCCCAAACATCTTTGGAACTTACAATTTAACCCAAATTTATTATGCATTTGGATATTGTTTAGAATTACGAATTTAGTACAAATATCCTCCGAGAGTACAAATTCAAATAGGAGATATTCTACTACAAATCCACAGGAACCTCATCGTCATCGTCATACGCCTGGTAATTTTCCACATCGTTATCCACTTCAACTATATCGGTATGGGCACGGTGATCTAGTAATGACATACTTTCATCAGGGGCCGGTCGTATGGTTTCACCAAGTGTTGTCGATTCTTGTAAAGGATGTTCCGTACCAATCTCGTCTGGGTCTGCATCGATTACGGTGGCACTTGCATTATCAACACTTTCGTCCCTAAATCGGCGGGTTTCGTTTTGAAAACTGTCCCACCGCTTTTTCAGTCACGACGCTTTGAAGGATATTCGACGTATACCACTTGTTGGGTCTGGCTTGCAAGAATGAATGGATCATCAGGATATAGTCGGGATGTGTAGTCGACATCGATGATCCCTGAAATTTTATCGGTGCGGATGCCTTTAGTGGTCGAAAACCACGTACCCTTGAAGACTGTAAGACTATTGTTCCTGTACTGAAGAACAAGAATTTCATCAATCCAGCCATAGAAATCCAAATAGTCCTGCGCATTTGTGTCCCCCAGAACGCAGACGCCCCAATTCGCGGTCCTTTTAGTTTCACCATGTTGTTTTGTGTGAAACCTGTACCCATTAACATAGACACCTGGAAACGATTTAGCCCTCATTCTAGGACCGCACGCTAGGTCATATAGTGCTTGTGGGAGGGCTGCCTGATTTGCGTCGGCCTATACAGAATTGCTAATCAACATATAAATTTCGTTCCGATTAAGATCGCAACAAATAAATGAGTAAATAAATAAACACAAACTAACCACATTCTTGAACCAACGTGCAAACTCGCCACCGTAAGTTGTCCACAAGATCATCGTTCATTTCTGGGAACCGGTTGCGGGACAGCTCGTTAAATCGATTCACGAATTGCTCCACCTCCCGACAATTCTGAAGAATGTATGTTTGGACATGATTTACTTCTTTTGTAGACAAATCTCGAGCCCGAGCCTTCCCAAACGTTCTTGTAGGATGACTGAAAATTGGTAGTCCCGGATCGTTAACAACTGTCGGAAAACTAATTTCGTTCCGTATGTGAGGGTTCACCCGTGTTCCTTGATTATCTTCCATGTAATGCTCACAAAAAAAAGCTATCTCCTGTATCAGGAACTTTTCAATGATCGAGCCCTCCAGAAATTGTTTGTTCGCACATTTTGCTTTCAACTTCTTCATATTCCTTTCGAAAGGAAACATCCACCAATAGCCGACAGGTCCGCAAGTTCGCTGGTGCCAAGGTAGATGCATAGTAAGATGTTCCATGGAGTCAAAGAATGATGGCGGGAAGATCTTTTCCAACTTGCACAATGTTACGACGATCAATTCATCAAGCTTCTCCACATCGTCCAACTGAATATCCTTAGAACACAGTAGTCTAAAGAATTTGCAAAATTCTGCAATTGGCATCCAAATGCCGTCAGGGATGAAACCACGTAATGTAACGGGCAGTAGCTTCTGCATGAACACATGACAATCATGGGTTTTCATCGTAAAAGTATTGTTTGCCGTATTGACACATCTGCCAATGTTAGAGGCATACCCATCGGGAAGTTTAACGATATGCTTCAACCAATTGCAAATCATCGCAATCTGATCATCGTTTAACGTGTATAACGCCTTCGGTTGAAATGGTTTCCCATTCCGGCCAATGCTCAAATGCAGTTCATCACGGATATTTAACTCCTGCAAATCGCGTCTCGACTGTGCATTATCCTTTGTTTTCCCTTTCACGTTCAAAACTGTGTAGAAGATGTTATCAAAACAGCTTTTCTCAATGTGCATTACATCCAGACAGTGGCGTACTTTCAAGTCTGCCCAATACGGCAACTCCCAGAAAACTGATTTCTTAACCCAATTGTGCTCATCGCCAAACTTGTCAGCCCTCATTTTGTCCCACGGTGTTCCGAATGCCGGGAATACAATCCTATTAAGATCCCTTAAGATCTCATGACCTGACTTATACGCACACGGATGTCTACGATCAGTTTGTCCCCACGATTCGGTATTGTTACGCAGAGCATGCCGACGTGGTAAAAATCTCGTATGACAGCCCCACCAACTGGTTTTCCGTCCATGCTTCAACTGAAAGCTATTAACATCACCCATGCAATATGGGCATGCAAGTCTTCCATGCGTACTCCAGCCCGATAGCATTCCGTACGCCAGAAAATCACTTATAGTCCAAAGCAAACATGCTCACATAACAAAGTTCTGATTACGGTGCGCGTCCCAAGTTTCCACTCCCGTATTCCATAAAACTTGTAGCTCCTCAATCAGTGGACGTAGAAACACGTCAATGTTACGGCCAGGAGATCGGGGACTGGAATTAGCAGAGGCATGAAAGTGTACGGCTCCTTCATGCATAAATCAGGCGGCGGATTGTAAACAACGATGAATACCGCCACATCGAATACGATTGTCCTGTTTCGGACAACAGGTTAAAGCCATCAGTACTTAACCCCAATCGTACGCTTCGGTACTCCTGTGTAAAATCCGGATACATTTCGTCGACGTGTTTCCAAGCCTCACCTTGAGATGGATGTCCAACAATGTCGATACATTTCCACTTGCTCTAATATGATACGTCATGAACTCTGCGGTTTTAGACGACTGGTAAAGCCGTTGTAGCCGCTCAGTGATTGGTAAATATCACAAAACCTTTTTCGGTTTCGGTTTCTTACCCGGGTCACACACTTGATACATATCCGCTCCACACACCCTACAATTCAATAACTTGCTGAAGCTACCGTAGAACAACATACAATTATTCTCGCAAGCGTAAATTATTTTATACAGTAACCCCAGCTCCTTCAACATAGCTTTCGTACTAAACATGCTTGTTGGCAACGAGTTTCCTCCGGGTAATATTTCATTGATATATCCGATCATCTCAAAGAAAAAGGCATCTGATACGTTGTGTTGACTTTTCATACTCAACAACTTCGATACAACCGATAATTTGGTGTACTTATCACCACAACCTTCATATAAAGGTTTTGATGCATCACACAGCAGTTGAAAAAACTATTGCCCCCTTTCGTTTGGCACTTAGGGAGCTGAAACGTCCTCATCGTCATTACTCTGATCATTTTCAAAATTATTAGAGTACTCATGAAACCGAAAAGCATCACGAACCATTTCTTCGTAAGCCGGCCGTTCTTGGCTACCATCAGAAGAATTATGTATTGCAGTACTTGTACTTGCGCGATTTGATGATGTCGACGCTACTTCGTCAAAGCGATAACCTCGATAAACACATGGATTGATCTCGGTCGCTCACCATGGCAATCCCACACATGATAATTGGCTGTAAATCTGTCTAACAGTAAATGATTGCCAATTGTAATTCGATCATAATAGTATCTATTTTTACAAATTGTACACGGGCATTTCACCAGTTCTTCTCCATTCGATTTAGCAACAACAAAAGCGTAATCCAAGAATTTCTGAAGCCCGGTCCAAAATCTTTCACTTATATAGCGAGTCCCTTCCTCAAAGCGCTAATACATCCAATTACGTCCTTCGCCCATTTACGGTCTTTCCTATGATCATTCATTCATCAATAAAAACAATAAACATGCACAATTAATATTCACATATCATTTTCGCCTAATCCAGATCCAGGGTGCATGGGTCCTATCCTGTTCATAAAAGTACTATTAGTGAAGAAACTTTTATCGTTGCGTACGTAAAACTGTAATTACATAAATTTCGGCAGCATTTCGCCTTAGTTCCACACTATACCATTTCTCTGGAATATTACTCCCAGAACAGGTATAACGTGGAACAAGACAAAAATGCGACCGAAACTTATGTAATCCGCTCAGTTTTACATACACAACCATAAAAGTTTAATACACCGATAGTAAACTTTTACAAACCTGTCTAACTTGGACAATCCATGAAAACTCAGTACAATATATTATTTCACACCGTTATTCCAACGTATTGAAATAAAGTGTAAAAATATATTCTTACAAGTTTTCATAGACAGAACTACGGCTCAGCTAATTTAATTAAATTACTTAAAAAGAAAATAAAATTACCAATACATAACTTAAATTGAATTAAAAACTCTATAAGCATAAATAAATAAATACAATATTTATTACCTCAATAATACACCTGAAATCGACGGTACCGCAACTTCCACCTGAACTTCAGAGAATTGAGAGAATTGAGAGATGAGAGATTTGTGTTGAAATGAGTCGGAAGGGAATGGGGGGAGTATTTATAGACTACCCTACTGCGGCCTAATCTGCAGTACCGGCCGCAGTAGGGTGGGTGGTAGGTAAGGCATGCGGACCACGAGGCACGTACTGCGGCCTAACTGCGGTTCTAGCCGCAGTAGAACGAACTGCTACAACCGCGCAGTTCGTTCACTGCGGGAAGCATCTCACTGCGGCCGTAACCGCAGTTAAGGCCGCAGTGAAAACTGGCTTCCCCACGTAGTGGAGGCATCTCACAAAACGAGTGAAGTTTTGAAATATTAGTTGAAGAGAAGAGCTTTCTTCTTCCTCATAAGAGACTCGGCACATGCGGCGCTGGTTTCACCGGAACACGGTGAAGATGACGAGAAAAGGCTATCGAATGGTGGGAAAGGATCTCTAGGCTCCGGAAAAGATGTTTCTGGCAACTTGGGAGCGTTTTGGAGGAGAGTTTCACTCATGAAAGTTCTGTGGAGGCGGAGGGAACCAGGCGACGAATGGAGGGTTGTTAATGCTTGGGCAAGAGCTGAAAATGGTCAGAGATGAATGCTTGGCAACCAGAGATTCCGTTGATACCAGCCTTTTTGAGTGAAATGAGCTCGAAGGGAGGTTACAGAACCGATGCCCTCTTTGAGTGATGCCCTGCTGACTTGGAATGAAGTGAATGGAAGAACTTTCTTACCATTTAGGAAGAGAAACCTTTCTCTCATGAGTTAAGGCTAAGGAACCTTCCTTGCCTTTAATGAAAAATCTGAGTGAATGAAGTTTGACAAAATGACTAAACTTCATAAAAAATGTGAAATCGCACAAAATGAGTGAATTTGGAAAATGTTGAAGTTTGACGAAATGACGAAACTTCGAATGTGAAATCGCAAAAAATGAGTGAATTTCTGAGAGCTGTAGTCTTTGACTATGTGCAATTTGCAATGTGCCTTGTACGTACAAGATGAAGCAAGTGAAAGATAAGGTGTTACCGTATCATGGTAATGTGGAAAGCTTAAATGAAACCTGAAAGCTTCCAAGCTGAAGTGAACATGAATCGTTGTCATCTTAGAGAGCTTCTCATCAGAATCCTCTCATCTTGATATCAAAACTTGTGTTGATGAGTTCCTTGAAAACCTGTATCTGAGAATGAATGATAATATTGTGCATGATACATGATGCCGATGATGTATCATTTTGAGAATGTTCGATGTTTGATACTGTCATAAAAAAACACAATGTTCTTTGATGAAAACTCATGATGCATGATTGGCGCGAGAGCCTTTGCTTAAGCTTTCCACATGGATCTTTTCCATCTTGCTTGATGTGATCTTACCTCATCGTTGAAAAATCGTTTCCATGGCTGGATTCCTTTGCCCCTGAGAACAATTATATGAGTGAATGATCTAGTTGCCCCCCAGTTGTGGTCACAAAAATGCATATTCTCAACAAGAGTCTTTAAACCATGTCTGCCATAAGATCCATACTCATTAATGTTTAACGCTTGGTCCTTAAAGAAAACTCTTATCAATTTGCAGAGCTTGACAAGATATATGATGATCTTTGTGTTATTATCATAACTTTGTTATTCTTTCCCTTTTCGACTTGAAGAAGTAGAATGTGCGAGAGTGGAAAAGGTTTTTTTTTTAGTATGAAGGATCGTCTTATGTGGAGGTTAAGGTGAAGAATGGATATCATCTAAATGGTTCTTTAAGGTAAATGGCATCCATTGATATGGGCTGATGAAAAGTAGAGTAGTTCAGACGAAAGGCGGCTTGGTAAAGTCACTGATGAGCAAATTGACTTCTTTGCAGAACTTGATAGTGCCAATAACGAAATCACTGCCTTATCCGGCAAGAATGACCTCAAATGTTGCCCCCCAACTCTCATGATGTGTGGACTTGCTCTTGAGAAACTTGAGAATTTGTCGATATGCTTGAGATTTCTTTGTTGCCCCCTTGTTCATTGGGATGGTGAACTGTGCCTTCATTCTAAACCGCCTCTGCAGGTTTTCAATTTAGACTCCATGACTCCCTTTTTTCATTTTTTTTCTTTTCGGGTCAGACCTTGTTTGACCTGCGATTTTCAGTCATTTTCATGCGAGCGTAAATAGTGGTTGCTACCTACGCCCGATTACTTCTGACTAAAATACAAAGACAAATGGCTACTAGCACTATTCGTAACTTCAGCCATTTCTAGCTAAAGACAGCGGAATAGAATTTACATTGACCTTTTTCCCTTTTTCCTTTTTTTGAGAGTCATGGGAATTGATGTGATGAATCCATCATGACCGTTGATCTGACTTTGGGATTGATGAATGAAACTTGGTTTGATCTCGACCGTAGCAATGATCTGAAAGGTTCTTTTGTTCTCATACTTCTTCTTTTTGATGAATGAAGTTTTCTTCTTTTGGAAAGAATCTTTGAGATGGCTGATCTTTTGTTGCATAAACAAAGCTCTCTGATGATAATTTTAGCCATCGAGCTATTGCGTAAGACAATATTTTCTCAAAAAAGAATCTCATAGTTGAAGGGTCACACCGAAATCGCTCTTACCAGATTCAGCTATGTCTTCGAGATAGTCACTATCCAATCCTCTCTTTAGCTCATCAATGACATTGTTTATGTTGTGGCTTGGTGAGTGAGTCTCGAAACGGAAAAGGGAATGCTTGAAGTGTGATGTGGTATTTTGCTAATGGATGCCAAAGTGCACATTTACCCCTTCTTATTTCAAGACAAAGAATAACGAAGGTCCATTGCAACAAAGACTGTACTCTAGATTTTGGACTAAATCTAGGTAACTTTAACTTTCAATTTATCTTGGCAAGCTCTCAAAGATTTGAGTAAAAATTTAAAGATTTCTCCAATTATTCATCAATTTGTATTGATCGACGTATTAGACAGGGCTTAAAGACGACTCGTGAGAAATTGTCTTTCCATGTCACAAATGGGGGTCATCAGTTTTTCATCACATCATAAAATTGTCCTCAAACTCCTTGATGTCCACTTCTCTTTTTGCAAGATGTTTTTATTTGTGTATGAATGAAAATGTACAGTGACATGTGTGGAAAAGAAATGACCAAATGCATGATCGATGAATAATTGTGTCATTGATAATTGAAAAAAATGATGTATGTGAATGTTATCAAAAAGAAAAAGAACAACAATTAGTACAAATGGTATATACAAAAATGTACAAGTATAAAGAACAAATGAGTTGTATTGACAATTTTGAAAGAAACAACTCTTTTTGTACAAAAAAAAAAATCAAAACCCATCGAGTTGGTATACTTAAGTCTTCCAACTTCATGAAATCACTTAGGTGCATTGGTTATTGGCCTTGTCTTGTGTGCTTAACCCATTTGTCACCATTGTCACTCGTGTAAAGTCTCGCACTTGTTCCTCAAAGAATTGACATGTTTGTCCTTTCCTAAATTTTAATGCTTCGAGTGCTCACATTTAATCTTGAAAAGTTCATTCATGCCAAATATTGAATTATTTCAAGGCTCCTCGAGGTCCCTTTTGGCTCAAGACATTGTGGAATTTTTATCTTTGAAATGATAAGGTTCAGTGATATGTGAAGAAATGAATAATTGAATGCATGTATTGTGAGATTTTATAATTGCACTATCAATGATCAGAAAATGTGTACTTTAAATCCTATTAAAAGGCAAAGAGAAAGGAAACATTAATTATGTACATAAAAAGCTGAGTATTATAAGAACAAGAATATTTACATGAGGATGAAGTTTGTTTTACGCAAATGCAAGAGAGAAAATTAAAAGAACACCTATTAGTTGCATTACAACATCAAGTATCCAAAAAAAATCCACATATACACAAATTAGTATCATAATGTGTCTTGTCATGGTTAAGCTTAGAGGAATGATCTATGGTCATTATATGCAAATGTGGCTTTTGAAAGAATGAGGCCAATGGTAGGTTCCCGAATCCCTTTTACTAAGTTCTATCGAACTAGAAAAGGCCCAATTCCTTACCCACGAGGGTTATGTAAGGAAGGATTAATTCGAGTCGTAGCTTTCGCGGTCCTATTGGGATGACTATCGTCACACCCGGACAACACTACTAACCACTACGGTCTAGAGAAAGCGCGGTGACTACTGCCACACACGACTAGCCTATTATGGGTATCTGCAAAAATGGGTTACGAAGAGCTCGGGTAGGGAGCTCGAAATGCATGCTTTGTGTGTGCTCGAGTGAAGCATAATCTGTACAATAAACGATCATGAAAAGCAATGAAATAAAAAAAATCAAGCAAAGAAATAAAAATCAAACCCTTTATGTGGCTCGATCCATCCCCACCGGAGTCGCCATCTGTAGCGACGTGGTTTTTGACATGGAGTCGCCACCAATCTTTTTCCTAGGTCGATTGGAAATCTGAAAATGGTCTACGAGAGATCTGGAATCGTTTGTCAGTTACGTACAAAAATGGTTAATTTTCGTACTCCCAAAATTGGTACCACGGGTTCTTTTTAGATTTTTGCTTGATTTTAAGAAATAAAGAAAGAGACAAATAATAAAAACAAAAAAAATAGAAGAAAAGGATTTTTAGTAATTCACATAACTAATAAAAAACTCAAAATATCTTGAAAATAAAATTAAAATAATTTAAATTGACATAATAACAAAAATATTAACTAACACACAAAAGGGTTTAGGCCTAGTACCCATAATGTTGAGTTTTAAACTTGAAAGAGTGATGTAAATGAAACTTCTAAATAAGGGGTTTAAGTGAAATCAGGGGAGGAGTAAAGGGACAGGGATCAAGATTGTAATTTTCCCAAAAATTTAAAACTGCTTCAGCAGCTTCACCTTCTTCCCGATGCGTGCGCCGGCGGCGGAGCGGACGACGGCTGGCACCAGAGTCAACTTTTCGGCGGAGGAGAAGAGGCAGGTCGTACCGGTGGCAGTCGGAGAGGGTGGTGGCGGCGGTGGCGCGGCGAATGGAGCTCCGGTTGGAGAGAAAATGGGCGGCCGGCATCGGATCGGATTGTGGGCGTTTTCTCCGTGCTCAGGCCATCTCCGGCAGCATGAAAGGGTGGGTTGGCTTCGTCTCGTCGTGGCGGAGCTAATGGTGATAGATAGGAGTGATGAAACGTAGCAAATCGGGAGAGATGGGGGAGGAGCTCCGGCGGGTCGGCGGCGATTTCTCCGTTTTCCGGCCTTTTCGTGCGGAGCTAGGGGCACCTTTGAGTTGCTGGAGATGGCGTAATGATGATGGGAGTGGTGGTTGGTGACGAGGTTGGCTGGAGCGCGAGGTAGCGGATGTGGAGGAAGGAGGGTGGAGGCCGATCACGATCTCTCCCTTTCTCTGTATCTTTTTTTTTTGGTCGAATGTTGGTTGCAGCTCCTCTCCCTCTGATCTCTTCAAACCGACTCCATTTATAGCCTCATTTTTGTGTTTTGCCTAGAGGATATAACCATTGCTTAATGGTGAAAGAACATCATCTCATCAAAGCAATAGACAAAGGCTGAGGACAGCCCCCAGCAGCCTCCCAACATGTTGCGGGCTGAGCATTTCCAAGGTTAGCCTCTTTTCTTCTTTTTTTACAAGAATATTTATTATTAATATAAACATTAAAAATTACAATATATCTAAAATAAAAAGAACAAAACGTACATGAAATAATGACAAAACGAAATTAACAAAAGCTCACGGAATAACAAAAATGACAAAAAATCTGAAATTAACAAAAACACACGAAATAATAAAAATGACAAAAGTTAACGAAATTAACAAAAGGCACACGAAATAAATAAAAAAAAGACACATGAAATAATAAAAAAACGTACATGAAAATGATAAAAAAACTACGTAAAATAATGAAAATGACAAAAATGATGAAAGCCACAAAAATCACATAAAATAATGACCAAAATCACGTAAAAAATGAAAAATACGAAAATAATACGAAAAAATCAAAATTACGAACTAGATTTTAGTAGTCCGGGCAAAAATCGGGTGTCAACAGTTTCCGCTATTTAGAGTTAAGGAACTCTCCTTACTCTGATGACTGCTGTTATTGGATTGAATAACAAGAACCTTCTCGTTACTCGTGAAGCGAAGGAACCTTCCTTGCTTCTCTCAATAAGAACCTTCCTATTAAGTTGAATAGCGGAAACTTTTCCAATATCCGAGGTTAAGGAACCTTCCCTACCCCAAAGATGCGAGATTGAGAACCTTCTCAATGCTCGGTAAAAGTGAATGACTGACTGATTGAATGAATGAATAACAAGAACTTTCTCGTTATTCGTGAAGCGAAAGAACCTTCCTTGCTTCGGTAATTCGAGATTGAGAACCTTCCCAATGCTCGGCAAAAGTTGGATGAATGACTGATTGAATGAAAATTCAGATGGAATAACAAGAACTTTCTCGTCATTTATGAAGCGAAGAAACCTTCCTTGCTCCGATAATTCGAGATTGAGAACCTTCCCAATGCTCGGCAAAAGTGGGATGAATGACTGATTGATTGATTGTTGAGATGGAATAACAAGAACTTTCTCATTATTCGTGAAGCGAAGGAACCTTCCTTGCTCTGGTAATTCGAGATTGAGAACCTTCCCAATGAGATGAATGACTGATAAAAATTGACCAACAAGACTTGTTATTTTATGTGATTCTTATCATTAGGGGGCTTCAAACATGGTGATTTGGGAGTGAATTTTTGAGATTTCTCACATTCCAAATTCACCATGTGATTTTCAGTTTTTAGGACCTCTCCAAATTCACCATAGAAGTGAATTATCCGAAATTCACCGTGAATTTCGGATAACCACCACCTCTCTCTCTCTCCCCCGGCAGTACCCTCTTCACGCCAGAAAGTTGCAGGAAACCACCCTCCGGTCGACGGCGCACCTCCCCAGCCCAGATTTGCAGCTGGAATTCGCCGCGCCGCTGCCGTCGCCGCCGTGGCCAGTTCGAACTCGTTGGAGGGGGTGTAGGTGTTGGGGCCAGAAAGTTGCCGGAAACCACTCTCCGATCGACGGCGCACCTCCCCAGCCCAGGTCCGCCGCTGAACTTCGCCGCGCCGCCGCCATCACCGCCGTCGCCGCCGCCGTGAAAAAGAACATTTATGTTTCTGGTTTGAGGGGGGGTGCAGTGGTATTGTGAAAAAGAACATTTTTTTCACCTGTGAAAAACGAAAAATTCACAAAATTTGTTTTGCACCCACTTTCAAGTTTGAAGCCCCCTATTTTCATTATTTCACGTAGTTTTTATCATTTTTCACGTGCTAGTGTCATTTTCATTATTTTATGAACTTTTGTCGTGTGTTTTTGTTATTTTGTGAAACTTTTGTTATCTTCATTATTTTGTTGTTTTTTTATAATTTTCAGGTGTTTTTGTTATTTTTCTTATTTTTGGTACTTCTATTATTTCCATCATTTTATGTATTTTTTGTCATTGTTCATGCTATCTTGTTTTTCTTTTATTTTATAATTTTGAGTGTGCTTTGTTACTAAAAAAAGAAGAAAAAAATAAAAAGAACAAATCAAATGCAGCAAGCCAGCGTGCCTAACCTGCTGCGTTCTTTCCTCCACGCCTCCTCTCATCTGTCACTCACAAAAATCAATCCCCCATTATTCTCCATTGAACAAAAGGTTTATCTATGTAAATTGGTGGAACAAATCTACCTATATATGACCAAGTTGAAGCAAACAGGGGCAAGATTGCAATAAAAAAAACAAAGAAAAGAAGCAAGTCGTTCTCTGTTTCTTACCATCCGAAGAATGGTCCACCTCCACTTCGCGTTCCGGCCTCCCTCGTCGCCAACCACCACCCCTATCGGGACCGTAGCATCATCAGCAATACGCCGGAGCCTCTAGCTCCACCCGAAATCGCCGGAAACGCGAGAAAATTGCCGCCGACCCGCCGGGCCTCCTCCTCCATTCCCCCCGATTTGCTGCGTTTCATCACTCCTATCTATCACCATTAGCTCCGCCACGACGAGACGAAGCCAACCCACCCTTTCACGCTGCCGGATACGGCCTGAGCACGGAGAAAACGCCCACAATCCGATCCGAAGTGGGTCGCCCGTTTTCTCTCCAACCGGAGCTCCATTCACTGCGCCACCGCCGCCAACACCCTCTCCGGCTGCCGCCGGGACGACCTGCCTCTGATCCGCCGTCGAAAAGCCGACTCTGGTGCCAGCCGCCGTCCGCTCCGCCGCCGGTTCACGCAACGCGAAGAAGAAGCTGCTGTAGCAGTTTTATCTTTTGGGTAAAATCACAACCTCAGTCCCTGTCCCTCTATTTTCTCTCTTTTGTCATTTAAATCCCTTGAGTTGTTCACAGAAACATTCAAGTCACTCTGTCAAGTTAAAAACCTCACTTTTGGGCATTAGGCCTAAACTTTTTTGTGTTTTAGTTAATATTTTTTTGTTATTATGTTAATCTAAATTATTTTATTTTTATTTTCAAGATATTTTAAGTTTTATTAACCACGGAAATTACTAAGAATCATTTTCTTTTATTTTTTTAGTGTGGTTATTTGTTTTTTTCTTTATATCTTAAAATCAAGCAAATTTCTAAAAACACCCGTGGTACTAATTTTGAGCGTACGAAAATTAACCATTTTTGTACCTAACTGACAAACGATTTCAGGTCTCTCGTAGACCATTTTCAGGTTTCCAATCGACCTAGGTAAAAAGATTGGTGGCGACTCCTGTCAAAAATCACGTCGCTACAAATCCAAAGATAATAACAATTTGCTTCCAAAAGAGCTCGTTGTGCCAGTTCGTGAGTAAATTGATTAGCTTCACAAAAGGTATGATCAATCCTCCACCATTGCAGGCCTTGGAAAAAGCCTAGGATATATTTGATGTTGAGAGTTGCTTCTGATTCCCCGACTCCTAACATTAGAATGGCATTGGTGACCGCTCGCGCATCAGATTCAAGGATAATCTTCCTTGGATGCAACTCCTGGATCAGACGCAAACTCTCTATGATAGCTATATATGACTTCACCATGAAAAGTGTCCGGAAGTCCTCTTATCTTAGACATCAAAGCCACAACTACAATCCCCCCTTCATCCCTCATCACCGCACCAACACCAATCCATCCATCCGCATCAATAGCAGCGTCGGTGTTCACATTCATCCATCCTAAAGGTGGTGGTTGCCAGCTTGTAAGAGGGCATAAAGATGGGTACATCTCCGGTAGACATCTCATCTCCATAAAATGTTGATTTAGCAGCCACAAAAAACTCGACAGGACCACCTAGTCTTCCCATGAGTTACATTGTTTCGATTTCTCCAAATCAGATAGGCAGTAATAATGAACTTACCCCAACCCTCCGCTGGAAGCATGGGTCGGATATGCACGAGCCACTCCTTGATTGAGTCACTTTGATCTTGGCAGATTTGCTACTGGTCGCTCGCTTCCCACACTTCCTTCGCCACACTGCAATCACGAAGGATATGGGTCGAGGACTCTAAAGCCGCTTCACACATAGGACAGGTTTCCTCCTCGGTTACATTGCAAGCCTTGAGATTGGTTTGAGTTGGGAGACAATGGCTTGCAACTTGCCAAATGAAGTTTTTGTGCTTGTTAAGAATCTTCACTTCCCAAATGTCTTGCCACAGTCTTTTATACCTTCCATTGGCGTCGGAAGGCTATTCCCTATTACGAGTCAAGGCCTCATACCCAGATTTGACCGAATAAACTCTATCCCCTGTAAAGTTCCATATTAGCGCATCTAGAATCGGATCTTCTTGTAGTGGAATTTTTCAGATTGCCTCCACATCCGAGGCCTCGAAGATGTGTTGAAGCAGCTGTAATTCCCACTCCCTCCGACCTTGCAAAAAAAGATAGTCGACAATAGTATCTTGAGATAAAAAGTGAAGAGATGTAGAGGGTTTAACATTATCGGGAATCCAACTGTCCAGCCAAATTCGAATTGAGGACCCATCTCCAATCCTCCACCTCAACCCCTGTGTGAGAACTTGTCATCCTTTCATTAGGCTTTGCCAAATGTACTAAGAGTTGTTTTGCCGCTTATCTGCCTCTAAGAAGGATGAACTTGGGTAGTACCTTGCTCGGATTACACAGGAACATAACGATTCTCTGTACATTGGGCAAACCAAGCCTGTAAACTTAAGTCTTTGTAAACCAAGTCTTTGTACATCGGGAAATACGTTCTTTAACATATATGAAAGCTCATTTTTTTTATTTCTTCCAATATGCGTAGGTAGACCCAAATACTTTTCAACAATTTTGCACTCATTAACACCAAAACTTTGCATGAAGAGTACCTTGTCTACCGTTGGAGTATTTGGGCTGAAGAATAATTCTGACTTGTCAAAATTAATACTTTGTCCAGAGATAGCTTCATAGTGATTCAAGATGTTGCGAAGATTGGTTGCCTCCCTCTCAGTTGCTTTGTTAAAGATCAAGCTGTCATCCGCAAATAATAAGTGAGTTACTGTCGAGCCATCTGACTAGCTTTAACTCCCGTCAACTGTCTCTGACTCTGAGCTTGCTTGATCAAAGTCGATAATCCCTCAGAGCATATCAAGAATAAATATGGGGAAATAGGATCACCCTGGCAGAGGCCCCTCTGGGGTACAACAGAGCCCCGTTAATAAGAACTTAATACCTGACCGTTGAGACACAGTTCATAATTGTTGTCACCATTTGGTCAGGAAAGCCCATTCTTCTCATCATTGTATCGATGAATTGCCAACTTACCAACCCATAGGCTTTGGACATATCAAGCTTCAAGGCACAACTGCCTGCTTGGCCCGTCCGCTTCCCAAGGAGCTTATGCAAGAGCTCATAAGCAACCATAAAATTATCTGTTATTAATCTCCCTTTAACAAAGGCACTCTGTTCTTCGGAAATAATAACCGGGAGGATTGGCCGAAGTCTCATAGCCACCGTCTTGGATACAAGCTTGTACAACACATTACATAGGCTAATGGGTCTCTATACTCCTTCATGGTAGTCGGCCTCTTTGTTTTTGGGATCAAGACTATATTAGTATCATTAATATCCTGCATAGAAGCTCCCCGGTTCAGAACATTAAGGCAATAAGTAATGATTGTCTTTTTTTACCTGAGGCCAGAAGTGCTTGTAAAATCCTGCTGGCAACCCGTCCGGGCCAGGAGCCTTGCTAGGATGCATCTCTCCAAGCGCCACTTCTATTTCGTCCTCCGTGTAGGGTCGGGAAAGCGACTAGCACATATCCGAGTTTATCATTTACGGTTGGACAGCAGCTAGGAGTCTTGGGTCTGGCTCAACCTGCGCTGCAAACAAGTTAGTAAACTAATCAACCGCTACCTTAGTTATCTCCTCCTCCGTCTCCCGCCAAATTCCGCGACCTCTGACGCCAAAAAGGCTCTTCCCGGTGCTTCCATTCCATAATTTCTTTCTTGGTTCCCTCAATTTGCATTTGGCAATCATGATTGGCTGGCAAAAGTGTCAAACTCTCCAGCTTATGTTCTAGTGATCTTATTGTTGTTTGCACATTTCCATATTCTTTTGTGTTCCACCTAGCCAAATTTGTACGAACTGAAGCAATACAGTCTAATACCTTATTTGGCCCATTCGCTTCACACACCCAAGCTTGTTGCACGATTTATCATGAAGCCACATAAATTCAAATCTGAAACTTGCTCTCTTTTTTGTACGTGAGGCACTAGAAGTGAGTTTCAGAGATAACTAAGTAAGTGAAGGATAAGATCATCTTTCCAAAGAAGAGCCAATCCCCCTGATCCATTCACACTTTCCACTACAAATATATGGCGAAAATCACATTGCTCCTTGACAACCTTCATGCGTTCGTTTGACAGCTTGATTTCACAAAGGAAGGCCATTGTCACAGCCTCCCTTCGTAGGAAATTTTTAAGCATGCGAACTTTTCGGGTATCTCCCAATCCCCAACAGTTCAAGAATAGCGGACTCATTGTGGCTAATATCATGAAAGATTTCCTGAAAGACTGTCGCCAGTTTTAATCTCTTCTCCACCACATCAATATCCATGTCATATCCTGTTCTTTTTTTGTTATCACCATTAAGAGCCACTACGTAGAGAAGCCGAGATTTACTGCGGCGGAGGCCGCAGGAGGCCGCAGTAAATGGCTTTACTGCGACCTATAAGCGGATTTCTCCACGTAGTGAGCATTTCGTCCATCACCCTCAATTGCATTTGTTCCCTTACCCATCTCTTTGCCCCTCTTTGTGCGTCTCCATGTTTTCCCCTCCTTAACTGTTTTCGCAGCAGGTGGATCTTGTCTATCATTCACTTCATGTGTATCTCTTAAATCCTTAGTTTTTGTGTCAGCCTTACTTCCCCGCACTGCTTCCATTGATTGTTGCCTCTCTTTGCTACCCGCAATCCTCCTATCCATCCACTTCTCCGAAATCGACTCCGAGATATCTTCAAGACTAGGCATAGATGCTGGTCTTGCATCCGTCTTTCCAGCGGTATTAGTTTTGGAAGAACTCGACCATTGTGTTTGTTCTTCATCGTTGCCTTGCTCTTCCTTCTTTCTCCATGATTAGTTTTCATGCCACCATTTTAGACACTAGATTCTCTCTTGTTGTCTCACTCTCCAAACCCATCTCCATCTTCTTCCCTCTTGCCCAATTATCACCTGTTTGCGAGTTCTGTTTGGAGAATCCGGACGAATCACCTGTTGCTGATTTCGATCCCCGGCCGGCCCCAGCCGTTCTATTGTTCCGTTTGGGTGCGGGAGAAGCACATAAGAAGGGTCCATATTGGTTTCCATTGTCTGAGTTCTCACAGTCTCTATCAATGTGACCGAGGATTCCACAACGATAGCAAAAGTGTTGTAACCTTTCATATTTGAAGATGATGACTGTAGGTTCATTCTAATTTCATCCTTGATAAAAAAAAATCCCTGATAATCCCCAATTTTGATTTTCTGTACCTCTTCATTGCTCTCAATGTAATCTCTTCAATCCCCTTCTCCAAAATAGACTTTTGATTGAGCCCACAAAATCTTCCTACTCTTCAGATTCTTCTTGTCATCAAGTCCTATAGAAGTGGTATCACACCTTCTCTTCTCTAAAGGAACTACATATGAACAAAAACTAAAATTATGTTATAGCAAAAATCAGAAAGAGTAAGGCAAAGAAAAAAACACAAGCCAAAAACACACTAACTGAACATGTATGATGTACAATTTGAAGAAGCCATGAAGAACCGTTCGGGAATAGCATTTCAATTTAGTATTTTGGATAATTTTTTTAAAGATTGAGATCAAACTAAACATTAAAACCTACTCGTAGATAGATTTTTCAAAACGTAACAACTACTTGAAAAAGTTGTTACCAAACACACACAAAAACATATACTTGTCCAGGAAACCTGCACTATCACCTTAAACCGATCTCAAGTCAGACTAGCAATACCTTGCGGACCAAGCTGGCTCATAAAGACAATTGCATTTCAGAAGCGTATTGAGAATGTAGTACCGTAGGCTATTCAAAAAGATTTTCAGTTTTATATGGAGAAAAATAAAACATTTAAAACAAAAAAAAAACGGAAAGTTTCATCATGTGGGGAACTAGAAGTCTGCCCACTAAATCTAAAAAACACTGCCAACAGATGCACAACTTAAATGTGGATTGAACTGTGAGAGGAAAAATGAACTACTAACTTAGAAGCAAGTCAATCAATTCAGAAAGACTCAAACTCTCATTTAGTTAAGGTTAGATATACAAGCTAATGACAGAATTAAGACCCTTAAACTAAATCTTAATTACCTTGATGCAACATGAACAAAGGGCAAGAACTCTATATAGGATGCTAACACCTACAGAGAACTTGTTTAAAATGATGTCAGCAACAGAAAATGACACACTGTGTCTGGTACAGGTAGAGAACTTGCAGATGAGTCTACCTTTTAATGCATTTATGGCATAATAAAATGTAAGCTATACCAAAAACCTATCATGTCAATGATATTTCTCCAATCCTTTCCTCTCACATATTTCTGATCAATTTCAAAAACTTCACATTTTCTTCACCAAATTCTCACAAAAACAACATATCATAATCAATAATACAATCCTAAATTTAACCTGAAAGTAGCAACAAGCTTGTAATGCAATCGGCGGCATGCCAACATGTCAGCTACTTGATGGTGCGCTGGTATTTGCTATGTGACTACTGAGTTCTTCACAAGATTCCATAATCATCCTTTGTAGGTGTAGAAAAAGGACGTGGAATTGAATAACTAGAAAGATTCGATCAAGCTTTTGAATATCAACTCTCAGATTTTATAAAATGAGTCATTCAAAATACATATTAGCTCCTAAACTGCACCAATGCCACCGGAATCGACTCGTACATTTGTTGCCGTTCGCCGGAAGTAGGAATGCTAGTGTTTCCCTCCAAGTGTCGTTCCACGTCGATCCACCATAGCTATTGCACGACAGATTGAGAAGATGAATAAGAAGAGAAAACATTAGACCCTTAGCTGCTACATAGTCCCACTTGAGGATCAATAGTTGTTTTATTGGCGCATATAAGGCCTAATAGACGCCAATGGCGCTGTAATAGGATCCAAACATCGTCTTTGACGAACTTGGATGGCCTTTCATGCATCAAAAATGTATATTAAGGAGCCAAATGTTGCCATTGTCAAACTTGGAGGACCCACAACTAGCCAATGACAAAGCATTTAAATCTCTACGGCAATGGCTTACATTCGGCTCCCAAAATGCACCATCGCAAAATACCTACAAAAGCCACTAATGTACCAATGTAACGTTGGTGGCACCCACACTGGGTCGTTGGCGCATTAACGGTCCTCGAATGTGTCATTGGTCAATATATGGTTCATATAGTGCGTCATTGTATATGATTAAGGATCCGAAATGCGTCATTGACCCGGTTTAGGATCGTCATTTTTTTTAACACTAACACTTTTTAATTATTGCAATGCTGTTAACTTATTCAAACAACTTTTTTATCAATTCATATGATTTTTAAATTGCAATTACCTTAAAACACACCATTTAAGCGAGAAAACTAAAAAAGGAAAAGAAATTAGTTCCGCAGGTCCTAGATTATGCAAGTAGTAGGGAGATCTGAACTTTATACGGGTGGAAGGGCATAGGAGTGCTAATATGGCCCCAAATTCTTTTGTGTCTGGTAGTGATGTATTGAGAGACCTTTAACGAATAGATCGTGGATCTCTACTGGGTATTATGAGGGGTATTATGAGACTGCAATGAGAGTGCGTCCTTGTTCATTAGGGGTGCTCACTGGATTGCGTCAAAGGCCTTCTAGACTGGAACACGGGTGAGCGTAATGCCGCACTAGTGACCGGGTAAGGCGAGAGCCTCCGGAGCTGTAGTGTTGAGAATGGCACTGAGCCGAGAGGCTTTGCTTGACAATTATCCGTCCCCGTTACTTAGTATTTTCTTGATCTACATATGCTCTAGTTTAGTTGTCCTGCCTTGTGACAACAAGAGGCTTTTATTTCTACATCTTACTTTTCTTATATATGCAACTTTTATAACTTCCATGTCAAAAAACCAAAAATATTTTAAGTATTTAGCGATGAGACCTTCGGTCGAGCTTGATCTCCATGGATCAACCCCACTCACCCCATCTACAAGAGACGACCCTTCTCTTAGGGAAAGTGTAAGCAGGCTATAAATTTAAAACTTGATTTTGAGCACCAATTCCCATACATATCTCGCACGCATCAACCATGCAGATCAACATTTATTCTGACGATATTGTTCGAGACCCTGATGTTGATCAACATTAAATGTTGATCAAGCACAACAACGTTGTTGATCGGATGTAAGGAGATGTTGATCAACCATGCAGATATACATTTAGTCTACCGATGTCGTTCAAGTACACGAGCCAATGACAACATTGTTGATCAGGTGTAAAGGAGATGTTGATCAACAATGTATATCAACATTTATTCTGACGATGTTATTCAAAACAAGTCATGATGTTGATCAACATTAAACGTTGATCAAACACAACAACATTGTTGATCACGAATCGAATCGCGAATGGCAAACTCGTAAATAAACATGTATGGGCATACGACTACAACGTACGCAGTTTATCATGTGCCATATATTTAATGTACAATGTTAAAAAAAAAACGCACTAGTACAATATTTGAGTGATGTACAATATTGAAAAAGAAATGCAGTAGTACCGTGATTTCCCTAACCAAGTAATCACGGATTGGTAATCATTCCCTCTATTTATCCAAACGGAGCCAGAGAGTGATGACCGTCAGTAAGATCAATAAGGCTGGATATATACACGAGGGTTTACCAGGTTGTTGACTTGCAGATGATATTTCATGATTGTCCTCGCTTAGTCTGAGAAGCAAATATTGGAGTTAGGAACTAGCTCCGTTCCAAATGGTTTATCTCATTTTTTTAATAACAAAATAAAAATGCCAATGCATTTTTTTAGGGAAAAAGTGACACATTTAAGACGAAGAGAATAATAATTTCATATACTTCATAATTTTATTTTTTCTGTTATTTTGTCTATAAATTTAAAATTTTATATAGATATGGTAATTTAATGCTTATATTTTATAACTTTTTAATTTCTTCAAAATTTTGACAAAAGAGCTATACATGTTAAATGAATTAGTAATTGCTATCAAAAGCTAAATGAAGCAAAGTTAAAGCGACAAAGGAGTATAAATTGTTCTTTTTGTTCCACCACAATTATACCTTCAACTGATCGCGGAGAATAGAGAATTGTAAAATTTAAAGGACAATAAAATAAATAAAATACGAAATAATCATATAAGCAAAAATAATTTCTCAAGTGGAAAAAAAAAGAAAGTACTAAGAAATAATACTCCGTACTATATAAATATAAACCGCAGGTCTGATCAATCTTGCAACCCACCAAACCTTTTACTCGGCCGCGCACTCGGCACTGGAGCTCCGGTGCGGCGGTTTGAGCAGAGGCTCAAGAGTTCTACCTTCTCCAGTAATGACTGTTAGGTTAGTAGCAGAAACTAAAATAGTTACTATAAGCTAAAAACTAAGATCAAGCGCCAGTTTTGAGTTTCTTTTATAGGAAGTTTACATAGTGCAAGTGAGAATAGTCAAATATTCCTTTTCCTCCCTTATTACGAATTGTTAATAATTCTGTTGCTGTGGTTCAACTATATTTGGCATTCTTGTTACACATTCATGGGCCGTGTCCCGTTTTATTTTTGTCGAATATGAAACGCCGGCAAAGAAGCCGAACTAGGGGCGGCAGGAAGAAATCGAGCAGCTACTCACATTTGAGGCCTGGTCTGGACAACGTAGAGCTTCCCGTCCTTGATGACACCCTCAATGTCCTGTGGACTTTTATATAACTCCTCTATTTCTCGACCAGCTTTCGCGATGCTCGAAAGAATCGATTGCTGGAACTTGGCGTCGATGATCAATGGATCCGATGAATAATCAACTACTACCCTCTCTTCTTCATCCATGGGCACACTGTACAAGAGTTTTGGCGTAAGAATGAGCAAACGGATTGTTGCTGCATACCAATTTATTACCAGAAATAGATGATGGTGGAAAAACAGTTTTACACTGCTGGTGGATAGAAGATTTACTCATACAAAAAACGCTCATGTCTAAGGTCATGTGTGGGAAGACAGACCTGTCATAAAGGCCAGCACCGGCATAGCCTTCCAGGTCTTCACCATTTGAATCTGATCTGAAGATTATCGACCGCTTTATGAAGAGGCCGATGGGTTTGCTTGGATATCCCAACAGCTGAAATTTAAGGATGGGGAAACCCCGATAAGGAAATGGTGAGACTTGACTTTCGAGTCAACAACACATGCCTCATCAATGACTAAATTACCAAGAAGAAAAGTACTACCTCTATCCCGACAAGTGTGATACATTTGATTGAACACCGAGATTAGTGAATATTGATGACTTCGGGCTAATAATGTAAAGTATGCACAGAAGATGAAAGTAACCTTTTTTAATGGGAAGGAGAAAGAATGGTTATAAGGTGAAGTTGGTGTGAAAAGAGTTTTCTAAGAAGGAAACATATCATTTTTGCTGGGAAACCCAAAATAGAAAACATATCAATTTTGCCAGTACGGAGAGAGAAACAAAATTAACACACCTCTTCAAATGAAAAATGTCCTAGTTTCTTCTGCGAAACATTTTCAAGATAGATTTACCTTAGGTGAGTCGAGATTGCTCTTCTTGCATACGAAACTCAAAGCACGACCTGGATACGCTCCTACAAGAGTTTCTCCGAGCCCCTTCACAACCTATGAGAAAAAACGCAACTTGATATTTCGCATGATGAGATATGAGCAAAGTGACAAATGGATGCCATGTTGAGCTTAGGAATAACCTCAGCATAAATCTCTGCAGAGTCTCCGGAAGATGGATTTGTCGTATGGATGACAAATGCATAGTCAGCACTGATTATTTCCTGAACCAGGACAGCCATGCAGAGGTAGTCATGGTCCAGTTTTACTTTTCTTGTGCTGAAGTATGCTCTCTCATTCCACTTAGAAGCCCAAACCTGAAGTTATAGTGTAGAAAAGAAAAAGAACATTCATCAACTTCCATATGTAAAAAATCAAGATACAGCATCAACTATTGGTAGGTTGAACAAACAATTACAAGACTAAGAAAACTAAAGCTCCCAAATCTGATGACACCATCTCGGTAAAAATGATTCTAATACGCAGTAGTTTTATTTTGGGAATACCAGTTGCATCACAGATTTCAAATGCAGCAATCAAGTCCTAACAGCACTATCATTAGAGTAAATGAATAGTAGTATTCCTCTTTAAAGCTTATTTATTTACTTATTTATCCTAAATGCACTATCATTCCTTTAACCCTTCAAAAATCATAGTAATACGGACCAATGGACATGATGGACAGGTATCTGTGCATCTGGGCGTTCTAATCAAGACTGGTTGGATTTTTGGAGAAAAAGATTTGAGACGACAAAGTTGTCATTAGCAAGAGGAGGACTCTACAGAAATTTCCATCTATACCAAGAAGACTAAGAGGAAAGAGAAATAACCAAGACAGTCATTCATTCCAAAGCATACCAAAACCCCTACTCTTGTTTGCAGGTTGCAACTGGTGACAAAGGTTTTAACGAAATAAATGATTTTAGCAAAAGCACTACAGGTTTTCAATGCAGTATGAAACGATGGAAGAACAAACCCACCTTCTTTATTGCGGTCCATGCCTGAGCCCATCTCTGCTCACCTTCATCGCCAGGCCAAGGCATCCCTGAACTCTGCATCTTGTTCTTCAGCTCTTGAACCTGGAAATAGCTTTTACAAGTTGATTTAAAACTGGCAAGCAACTCCTTAAAAACTATCCTGCGTACCCAAGCATTTACGGTATCGATCAAATATCCTAAACACCTGAACAAATTTGGTTTAAATTGTTAAAATCATCAGATTGTTCGAGAATCCTACTCAATTATTAAGCATATTGAAAGAATTCTTGTATAGAGAATTTAGAAATACATCTGTGTATCATATAGCCAGGTATCAAGTTAAGATTACAAACTCATTCGACATTGAAGCATAAAGATCTTGTTGACTTTATTTTGTATCAAATTCAACTTGGCAATCGAAAGGGTGGGTCTGTCACAGCAGGATATAAGTGCAGTATTTGGAACAAAATTACCATGCTCACATTTCATAGTTTGATGTCCTGGAGACATATTAAGGCATCTAACATTTAAATCTGAACAGGATAAGAAAGGGAAAGCAAAAAATAAGGCGCATTCTTATCACTTTAAATTTCCATTAACCTTTTTTTGTTCATTCTCACCACTTTTGTTCGGATCTATATACACTAGAAACAAGTGTTGAGTAATATGTAGGTATAAAAATAAGTTGGAAAACTTTTTCTCCTTGGAAAGTCATAATTTTGGAGAAACTTTCACATCTAAGTGCATGTTTCAGTAGGGTTGTGTTCTTTGCACCATATTTTTGGGAGGGAAAAATGTGAGTGAAAGTTTTGGGGATTGACGAAATTTTGAATTGTTGTTGATTTGTTGTTTTTTTGTGGGTAAGAACACAGCCTAAGCAATAATTTTGAAAACTTGTTCAAATAAATATAAACTAGAAACTAGTGTGGATTACTATATAGGCATAAAAATAAGTTGAAAAACTTTTTCTCCTCAGAAAGCAATAATTTTGGAGAAACTTTTTACATTCAAGTGTATGTTTCAGATAATGTAATTTGCGCAAATAATCACTACAACAGATAATAACTATGAAAAACTAATAAGAAATCTGAAGTGAAATGAAAAAAAAAACCCTGATTAACCCAGAAATGTTGGCAGCATACGAATTTTCTGACAGGCGTTTTTGGGATAATCAGAAGGAGCTTGTTGAACAATTTTCTTGTTGATTTTATTCTGTTGGACAACGATCCTCAAAAAGCGATCATACTTGTAATACATATTTTATCGCGGTTTTGAGATTAGCGAAGAAGGGGACATACCAACTCAGGTGGTGGCACCAACAGTTGAACAGTCTGACGGATCTCCTTGAGAACATCAGATTCAACTCTTAACCTGTTCTTCAAAACTTGCAATTTTTCAGCCACTTCCTACAATGAAGAAGAGAATACATTTGGATACCAGAACTAATAAACATAAGTGATGAAGTATGTCCTCAACCTCAAGCAGAGAAAAGTGCATCTTTATGGAGACATCACCAGTGAAAGTCAGAAAACCCTTCACCATACAGCACAATAAATATCAACTAAGAATAGAAGAAACTCTAAACATGGATCACATTCTGAAAACTAATTTAGGAGCAAATTAAAATGTATCCTACAACTCTGCTAATTTTTTCAAGAACTTTGGGCTCACAAGTCTGATCTAATTTTATCTTCCCTGCATTACAAGATTGTAGGAGTGTACTTTTACACAAAAACACAAGAATCTGTCAAAGTAGTCTTTTTCTCCAATCTTTTCCTCACATATTTCACATCAATTTTAAAAAACTTACAATTTTTACCCCCTCTCCCACCTTCCCCCTTTTTCACAAAGAACACACCCTATATACCAGGTTATGAAATCTCAGTACAAGTCAAATTTGTTAATCTTTAGCACCATGTTATGTATAAATAGGAAGAGTTCATTTTTTTTAAATGGCAACCTGAAAAGTCTCTCCAGCATGTTCAGACTGTGATCAGGAGCGCAAAAAGAATACCAGGAGCACTGAAAGAATGCAGATTATAGCCTATAAGAAGTTGAGAGTATTAACCTTATTATCTTTATGAGAAAGAACTTTCTCAAACACTCCAAATGGTAGGGCAACTGACGTAGGGATCCCAATCCAAGATGGAACTCTTCCTTTCAAGTATGCGATATTGCGTGATTTTGCACCGACCTGAGAGAGTAATAATTGCAGTTGATGGGTTGGGCTATGCTCCAATAGTGAAACAGTTTCACAATAATGGGGTACGGAGACAATGAATAACAGCACTGTTAAATTCCAATATAGCCGTTTTCATTTGAGGGAAGAAAACGTAATATTACATATATTAGGATTTAGGAGAGGGCGAGTGGAAAAAGTAGAATTAAAGTTGAGAGAAGTGTAAAATTTGAAAGTATCTGATATTGAAACTTGAAAGGAACAGAACCTATATCACAGAACAATTTGAAGACAAACCATTTCAGCAGTGAACTCCTCGGACGATATAGCATATCTACCACAAAATGTTTTCTTCGCCAAAGTAATTGATGATGTACTACTCTCCTTCAAAGTGTCTGAACTTGAATCTCCAAGCTCACCCTCGCTCCCTCCACTAAAATAAAGTTAATTAACTATTATTATTATTATTAGAAAAAACAATTACTGCAAGTTCAATATAGTAATTAGGTCACTGTTTTCCATCATGGTCCAGAATGTTTGCAACTTAATAAAAGTTCAATTTGAGATAGTTTACCTATAAACTATGTCCGATGATGTAGGCTTTAAATGCAACAGCTTGCCCTCATTTGCTTGTAGGTCAGCCAAGACTTTGGGATCAAAACATGTAGCAAAGCAAATCTGCAGAAGCAGATGGCAATTCATTGAGATATCAAATACTCATCCCAAAGTACTCTCATCTTAGAAAGATAATACCTTGCTGTTTCTGGCTCGGACAGACACATGTGATAGAACATCTGGCATGTCAGGCGTCAAGACAGCAACAGCTCCATCAGGAATCTCCTCTTCTCCTTTCACAGATTTTGCCACTAAAATTGTGGGTCTGTTGTAAGATTCATTCTGAACCGAAAGCAATTCATCTACCACGCATACATATCCAACAACTTCAACTGGACTAATAACCTGCCAACTGTTTCAGGAAGCAAAAGTCACTTGTGATGCCTAATACGAGATCACCCCCACGTACACGCAATCTTATTTTATCAACACATGACACACATTGATTTGTTTTAACAAGTAGCAGGTAATGCATGTGGATCAAGTGCTTAAATACCAACCTTCCCAAATGGGCTGTCTCTCTAAGAATAGGATCAAGCCGATTAACAAGGGAGGACAAAGTTGCAGCCGATCCAGCACGAATGATTTCTTCAGTGAAAATATCAATCTACAACAGTTTCCAGACTTGGTTTTCAGTTTCCTTTTGGAAAAATAAATACACCATGTGCAAAACAGTCTAATTAAGGACTTACTGCCCACTTGTCCACTCCAAGTTGCGATCCGAGGTACTCAGCTGATGGTTGCAATATTTGCTGATACCATTCAGCCTTACTGGAAAGGGCAAGACGCGTTCTGTCAAGGACTGACTTTGCATACAGCGCCCAGCTATCACTCTTGCTTTTGCACATGATTAGGGCTTGATCCCACCCCTTTATATGTTAAAATCCAATATCAACGAAACTAGAGATTTTTGGTAAAAAGATAAAAGAATAAAAAACCCACACAGCTACCAACAAATATCAGCAGCACAAATTCGGTGATCTGGAAGAATTTGAAGCATGTGGAGCATCTTTTATGGAGAATGGAAAAACACAATGCACTGTCTAGATCTAGATGGCCTGTTTTTTGTACCATATCATCATCATCAGCACCTTAATACTATCTCCACAAATACTAACGAGACTCCAAAGACTAGTGTGTGTGATTTGAGAGGGAATTCTAGTAACTTAAAAACCAATATTCTACCTCTTGCCTAACATCACATCTAAGAACGAGCCCATTGCAACAGACATGACAAGAAAACTCCTATGCTGATCATAAGTAGCTGAATAAATGGACTTTAGCATTGTTAACATGCAAACAAAAAATTAATAGAATAGGGACAAGAGCTAGACCACTAATCTCTTAACATACTAACGTGCACTTCCCATAAAATCAGAATGTCACTACATAAATCCACAGCCCCTAACCATTATATATATTCCACAAATTACCAAAATATGTTTGGTTTACCTATACATCCCGATTATCCTCAAAGGACAGTCACCTAAATATACATCTCGTTTCTTTTATATGTATATTTGAACTCCACCTTAAGAATAGAAAAGTTTACCTTTAAGCAATAGATCAAATCCTCATTGTCATCCGATGAAAGTGCAAGGTTTTCAAGGACCAAAATGATGAAATGCATAAGCTTCTGCATTAAAAAAACAAGATAATTTGTACTTAAGAGCGTTGACTCTTTTGATTATGGAGCTATGGTTCAAATTAATCTGCTTAAGCCAGTGGATTGACTGACGCATGTGAAGAGTCATTTGTGGCTCCTCCTCAAGTTGAGTAAACCTATGGTCCTTGATGGTAAATTTATCCAACTCTATAGATAATTTCAAATAATTCTTCATATGCGTGTCTAAGCCAAGTGATTTATTTACTGGATTAGTATAAACCAAATAGAACCTGTGTATCAAACAATTAGTGACCACTGGCTAGCACTTCACTTAAATACCATAAAAATTCTCTTGTGGCCTGTGATCGCTAGAGCCACTACCCAGAAAATCAGATTTACCTCAGGCCCAGCATGGTTTAAGTCTTCATATCCTCGCTCAACGGCTGTTCTTACGGTTGAGTCGAGGGCCAAATCCAAAAATAGCAAATCCTTTAAACGGTCTTTAGACCTCAACAATAGTGGCCGTAGCTCTTCACGGGCCTCCAATAAACCCTATGGAAGAAGCACTGGATGTCAAAAGTGGAAAAGAAAAGTCGATAGCTAAACAGGAATGGGAACAAACCACAGATGTATATGCTTTGATCAGAGTTTCACAAACCTCAACTAAGGCTTCAACATTTTTATCTTCAACATGTTCAAGGACAAAGCGGATCAAATCCTGGTGAATTTTCAGGATTCCACGGTCAGCTTATTCTGGAAATACAGGGCATTATAAAATAAAAACTGAATGTAAAGAGTACTACACAGAAAATCCTGATGGCAAGCCTGAGACGGGATTTATCTGAACACCAACCATGAAACCTTGTCCCTGAATAAAACAAAGAGATTATATAAAATCCAGAATGGTAAAGGCTTAAAATCTGAAGTTCTAAAAAATTGAAACAATTGAAGCATCCAACTCAGCAAACCAATTGGTAATAGTGGATAAAAAAAAGAAGCCTCTTATAGGGTCACAGTATTTCTCTTACGAGCATTTATTTCCACTAGTAATATTACCTGAGCAGAGTACCCCAAGCAATTTGAAATCGCAGATTCAAGATCAGCACCTGAGTGAACTGCCTACATGGATGAAAATGCAAACAGAAAACTTCAAATGAGATTTCTTCAAGCAAGAGAGAAGGTTGGGGCATAGAGTGGAAAGGAAAACCAATAAAACTTCAACCAACACTAGATGAAAAAAAACTGAAGCATTGCTTAAGTGTCAGAAGTTTTTGGGGAAAAACCTTTAAAGTTCTCATGTAGTTTCCAAGATCACGTAATAGACCATCTTTCTGATCTCTCCTTAAATTTGGTTCAGAATGAATAGCACGGTCATAACTTAAGAGGCGTTCCTTTGTTATTCCATTTTCATTTAGCGTCTTCCAATAAACCCCAATGTCAAAGTCACTCTTGATATGGTCAATGAGTGCCTGAGAGAGCACAATAATCAGTATTACGAGTAGCTGATAAATATAAGCAGGACTAGAAATGACAGCTTGTGATAATTTGATACCTGACAAATCACAACATCATCTGGACTTGTGTTATTATGTAGTTTTTGATGCCATTCTTCCATCATTCCACCTTTGCAGTCATTGTTCCTCTGAATTAAACGACCAATTTTAAACCTAATCATCAAGTTATGGAACTAAAAATAAGAGAAAGGTTCAGTTCAATGTCTACCTGAATTACAAGGATTTCATCCCTAATTCTTTGTCCTACATCACCTTCACCTCCGCGACCAACAGTTGACATTATCATCCGTATAATCTCTCGGTCCTCTGGACGAGACTTGTATATATCTTGTAGTAAGTCAGTAAGCCTATCCTGGGCTTTGCTTATCTCTCTGCAAGGACGGAAACCAATCATCGTACCACATAGTCAAGGGGCCTTGTTCGGCACAAAATATTCCCTTTGTTAGTAACTAGTTTTCAGTAGAAGGATACAAGGCCTATTCTCGTATACCAATTGCAGGATCAGTTGCCTAATAGTTTCTTTTGGCTTGAATATGAACCAGCATCCAAATAGTATAATCTTATATGGCACGTTAATACTTATGTAGGGATTTACATTGCACTGAGACCTTTTCACCAATTGTTAGCTGGTTTAGGATTCTATGCTTTAGCAATCATTTCAACAGGGAAAATGATATGAATATAGTTTGTTGAAAGAATATCTGCAGAGATTAGTTTTTTTATCAGATATCTGCAGAGATATTAAGTACTCATAACTAGTAAGAAAATTTATCTTAACTATACCGTGGTTTCACATTGTAGTTTTTGTTCCAGACGAGCTGCCTTGTTGCCATGAACCTCATCCACACTAGAATCCCAGCAAGACCCAACCTACCAGTACCTTTCACTTCATCCAATAAGCTTGACGCAATATTGAACCTGAACACCAAAGGGAACACAGCACATCAAAGAAAATGAGCAATTGAAAACCTTGTAAAACACAAAAGAAAGCTACTATGAATCTAGTGCAAAGGCTAGACACTGAACTTGCATCTATTACTAGTGCAGCATTGTAAGTCAAAATGGTTAAATCTGGTTTAATAAAGTTACACACTCCATCTCAAAAAGTAAAAGTCGGAATCTACAAGATAGAGGATCCAAAGACATGAGAAAGCTTATTCACACGAAGGGAAATAATTTTCAGACTCAACCAACACACTTGTAGACTATGCTGCAATCAGATTAAAAAAGTTATTTCACAATGAGAGGCTTCTGGTATTATTTTTCTTTACCAATCTGCTCAGGAGAACAGAGCAGACGGAACTTCAAATAAGAGAGGTCAGAACTAGCAGTCAATTCTGTAGGTACAGTGAGCAACTGCTGTGGGAAAATCCAAATTAATTTAGGAATGATTCCTATAAATCTGTAAATGATTGATTATGTCTATACTTTAGGAAAGTAGCTAATAGGAATTATTCTTTTTCCGTAAACCAATAGTTTACTTTCCTATTCATGAGATACTGTATATGTATAAATGCATACCCTTGAGTATGAAATAAATAATGAGAAGGAAAAAAACCTTTCTTTTCAAGTTGGTATCAGAGCAAAGTTCTCTTCCTCCCAACATTCTTTCTTCCTTCCTAAAATTATGTCTAGTGATGAATCCACCATTGTTTCACCACAACTGCTCCAACCACTGATCCCTCAAAAAAATCAGAATCCCATTTTGTCCAGATCACAACCATTCGTCTGAATGGTGATAACTTCCTAAGATGGTCTCAATCAATTCGGTTGCACATGAGGCCGGAAAAAATGGGGTTACTTGACGGGTGAAAAGAAGGCTCCAGAGGAGAATGATCCAACCTATGCAGCATGGGATGCTGAAAATTCTATGGTGATGACGTGGCTTGTAAACTCCATGGAAGAAGAAATCAGCGCCAATTACATGTGTTATCCCACAGCCAAGGAACTTTGGGAGAATGTAACTCAAATGTATTCTGATCTGGAGAATCAATCTCAGATCTTTGAGTTGAATCTCAAACTTGGAGAAATACGACAAGGTGAAGGCAACATCACAAAGTACTTTAACTCGCTGAAGCGAATCTGGTAAGACCTGGATCTTTTTGATACTTATGAATGGAAATCTGTCGAGGATGCACGCCATCATAAGAAGACTATAGAGAAGACTCAGATTTACAAGTTCTTGGCTGGCCTCAATGTTGAGTTTGATGAGGTAAGGGGGAGAATTATTGGAAGGCAACCCCTACCTCCAATTGGTGAAGTATTTTCGGAAGTCAGAAGAGAAGAAAGTCGGAGGAACGTGATGTTGGGAAAAAAGGGTATTGGAGCTACTGCTGAAGGATCAGCCTTGGCAGCATCTGGAGGGAGCTACAACAGAACTACCTCATATCCGCGCAAACTAGATGAAAAACCACGGGTTTGGTGTGATGTCTGTAACAAGCCTTGCCATACCCGTGAAACTTGTTGGATAATTATGGAAAACATGGAAAACCTGCAAACTGGAAGAGTAAATCCAGTGACAGATCAGGTCATGCTTTCTCAACTGCCAATGAAGCTGAGACCATCCCTTTCACCAAGGAGCAGATTGAGCATCTTCAGGCAATGTGGAAATCCAACTCGTCATCTGGTATTTCTGTTGCTTCTGTCGCACACACAGGTACTGAAAAACATGCTCAAAACTGCCATTTTAAACAATCTACTCCGTGGATAATTGATTCCGGAGCTTCTGACCATATGACCAATTCCTCAAAATTGTTACAAATCATATATATTGTGCCCAGGAAACAAAAAGGTTAGGATAGCTGATGATAATTTCTCACCTATTGCAGGAAAAGGGCTAATCAAAATTTCAGAGTCCGTTCTCCATGTTCCTAAACTTGCCTGTAATCTTTTGTCTGTCAGCAAACTGTCTAGAGATTCTAATTTCTGTATTATTTTCTATGAATCTCATTGTATCTTTTAGGACCAGAGCTCGGGGAAGACGATTGGCAGTGCTGGGATGATTAATGGTCTTTACTATTTTGAAGATGAGTTATCTAGTAATAAACCTGCTCAAGGGCTTAGGAGCATCAGTTCTCTTATTGTTCATGATCAAATAATGGTTTGGCAATATAGATTGGGCCATCCTAATTTCTCTTATTTGAAGCATTGGTTTCCAGCTTTGTTCCAAAAGTTAGACACTTCATATTTTCAATGTGAAAGTTGTTTACTGGCCAAGAGCCAACGTAAATCCTATTGTAAAGCATTATCATCCATCAAAACCATTTTACCTTTTTCACAGTGATGTTTGGGAACCTTCAAAGGTAACCACAAATTCAGGAAAAAAATGGTTTGTTACTTTTATAGACGACCATACTCGTCTTTGTTGGGTTTATTTAATGAGAGAAAAATCTGAAGTGGAACAAATCTTTAAAGAGTTCTACAAAATGATTGAAAACCAATTTCAAACCAAAATCAGCATTTTAAGAACTGATAATGAAACGGAGTACTTTAACAAAACTTTGGGGATTTTTTTGAAGGAAAGGGCATCTTACATAAATCTTCATGTCCAGATACCCCTGAACAGAACGGTATAGCTGAACGAAAAAATAAGCACTTGTTAGAAGTAGCTCGTGCCATGATGTTTTTCATGAATATCCCAAAATATTTTTGGGGAGATGTTGTACTTACTGCTGCTTATTTATCAACAGGATGCCCACAAAAGTTTTGAAATACACTACTTCGTTAGAATGCCTGAAAAAGTTTTTTCCATAATCTAGAATTAACTCTGAATTACCTTTGAAAATTTTTGGTTGCATTGCATATGTTCACATCCCAAAAAGATCAAGGTCTAAGTTAGACCCCAGAGCTGAGAAATGTGTTTTCTTAGGAAATACTCCTAATAAAAAGGGGTATAAGTGTTTTAATCCTATTACAAAACGATTTCACACAACCATGGATGTTTCTTTTCTGGAAAATACCCCATATTTTAACAAAAATTTGCTTCAAGGGGAGAAATTAGTGGAACCAAATTCTGGGGAAATTGCTGAACCCCTACCTAATGCTATCCTTGATATTTCTCTTGAAGAAACTCAGCCTACTGATTATAAATCTGAAGTTGATCTGTCAGAAAAAGAAATGCTACGATTGACTAAAAATCGCAACAATCTTGAGCCTTTGGTTTATTCTAGAAGAACTATCTCTAAAAGAGGGAAAGATCAGCTAATCATCCCTGCACATGGTCAACAGAAGCCCTGGGCAATGGTCTTCCAAGTACTCCAGGTAATCCTTCTTCTATTCCCGCTTTATCTCCAAATATTACTGGAGTAAGTCTGCCCTCACAATCTGATTTCAATTCTGAAAATTCTGCACCTGAACCTATTTTAGAACAGCCACAGGAATTCCAGAATCAGACCTTAATCTTCCCATCGCCCTTAGGAAAGGAACCCGTACCTGTACTAAGCACCCTATTGCCAATTACATTTCCTATAACCATCTGTCCGAAACCCATAGAGCATTTACTGCAAGAATTTCAGAACTTGTGGTGCCTAGAAACATACAAGAAGCATTAGATGAACCGAGTTGGAAATCAGCAGTGTTTGAGGAAATGAATGCCTTGAAGAAGAATGGTACTTGGGACATTGTAGAGTTGCTAGTAGAGAAGAAAGTTGTAGGATGTAAATGGGTATTTACGTATTTACTATAAAAAGCAAAGCTGATGGGAGTGTTGAAAGATATAAAGCCAGGCTTGTGGCAAAGGGTTTTACTCAAACCTTTGGGATAGACTACCAAGAGACATTTGCCCCAGTTGCAAAAATAAACTCTATTCGAGTGTTATTGTCTCTTGCAGTAAACTCCAATTGGCCTTTGCACCGATTGGATGTGAAGAATGCCTTTCTTAATGGAGATCTAGAAGAGGAAGTGTTTATGAGCCCTCCACCGGGTTTTGAAAAAAGCTTTGGAATTGGAAAAGTATGCAAACTGAAGAAGTCCTTATATGGACTCAAGCAGTCCCCTAGAGCTTGGTTTGAGCGCTCTGGCAAAGTGATAAAGCATTACGGATATACTCAAAGTCAAGCAGATCACACTATATTCTACAAACATTCAAAAGATAGAAAAGTGGCCATCTTAATTGTGTATGTGGATGATATTATACTAATTGGGGATGATTATTGTGAACTAGAGAATTTGAAAGGAAGACTTGGCAAAGAATTGAAATCAAGGACTTGGGTGCATTAAAATACTTTCTTGACATGGAATTTGCTAGGTCTAAAGGAGGTATTTTTGTAAATCAGCGTAAGTATGTGCTGGATCTGCTTGATGTATGCTAGGCTGTAAACCAGCTGAAACACCTATTGAACCCAATGTTAAGTTGCAGCCCACAAAAGTGGAAAATGTGAAAGATAAGGAATGTTATCAAAGACTGGTTGGGAGACTAATCTACCTATCTCATACACGTCCAGACATAGCATTCTCAGTGAGTATGGTGAGTCAGTTTATGCATTCTCCGGGACTTGAACATTTTGAAGCTGTCTATAGAATTCTAAGGTATCTAAAAGGAACACCTGGGAAAGGCCTCTTGTTCAAATCACGGGGACACCTACAGATTGAAGCTTACACAGATGCAGATTGGGCTGGGAGCATAGTGGATCGAAGATCTACCTCAGGCTATTGCACATATGTTGGAGGTAACTTGGTTACTTGGCAAAAACAGAATGTTGTGGCCACAAGTAGTGCTGAGGCTGAATTTAGGGTTGTGGCTCATGGCATGTGTGAGATTTTTGTGGATGAGAAGATTACTTGAAGAGCTGAAGTCAGCACAATTATCTCCTATGAAGTTACTGTGATAACAAGGCTGCAATTTCAATTGCTCATAATCTAGTCCTTCATGACCGCACAAAGCATGTGGAAGTGGATAAACATTTTATCAAGGAGAAGATAGAGAATGGACTGGTGTGTATGTCTTATATTCCTACTGGAGAGCAAGTAGCAGATATCTTCACAAAAGGACTGTTCAAGAAGCAATTTGATTTTCTGAGTAGCAAGCTGGCTATGGAGGATATCTTTAAACCAGCTTGAGGGGGAGTGTGGGAAAATCCAAATTAATTTAGGAATGATTCCTATAAATCTGTAAATGATTGATTATGTCTATACTTTAGGAAAGTAGCTAATAGGAATTATTCTTTTGCCTTAAACCAGTAGTTTACTTTCCTATTCATGAGATACTGTATATGTATAAATGTATACCCTTATGAAATAAATAATGAGAAGGAAAAAAACCTTTCTTTTCAAGTACTGCATACATATTTACATTACTGCCATAATTGTAAACAGAATTATAATCTGTAAAATTAAACTGCTCGCGCATAAGTAAATCACTGAGGTTTGGGTTCAAATGCAGTTTGCTCCCCGCTGTTCCAGGAACTCAAACTTAAATTATTAGCTTGTCTTGTTTACGTACATCTATCTATTATTACTGTACTCCAACCATCAAAACATAATAGACGTGAAGTTCTTAAGGTGACGAGCAAATCAAATTACAATTTCCAGATAAGGTCAATAAGTCATCAGGTATAACAGCGAAGTATTAGAAAATGAAAACAGCTGATAGCATGAGTGAAGCAAAACAGCCTCTTTCTTAATTTAAAACTCATATATTTAGTCTAGCAGTTAACTAACCGATGCATAAAAGATTTTTGTGCCTCACTTTCCATCTGAGCTATTCTGTCCAGCAAAGCCTTGGCAGTTCCTTTTCCATCACCAGCATCCTTCTATGATAAATGGAGTGAAGAGTAAATTATATACACAAAATTTTATATCGTAATGCATCTTAAACGCAACTACCATTTCGTCAGTAGCATAAAGTTTATAGTGTCAAATATTTAAAGATAGTTGATACCATAAATTCATGCACAGTGGCAAAGATTCACCTTCATTGGGCAATCTTCTTATAAAAGAAGATAAAATAGTCACTATAATCATGTTCAATTACAACATTGATTGTAAGATGTTACTAACTTCGTTCAATGTCAAACTAGCCGAGCTAGTAGTCATCTTACCTAAGCTTGTGGAGTCATTGCAGAAAAGTGTATGGTGCAAAGAATAAGGGACCGAGTATGCTACAAAGAAATATCAACAGGAAGGTCTTGTTGAAAAGTTGAAGTACCAACCATTTGAGCTGGTTTTTGCACTTGGCTAAAATCCAAATAGAAGTCAGACCCATTGTTTTTTATCCACTTCCCACCAGAGAGAAGGACAAACGGCATTCCCACGAAACTGCCATCTTCAATCTCCATCTCAATGTATTTAACCTGAAAGGACAGAGCAAACTTAATTATCGAGACAAGGTTCAATTGTTAAACCTGCCTGCCTAAGGCACATTAGACATGTCAAGTTTTAACAAGAACCTGCACTGGCAGATCTGGGGAAGAGCTTATTGAAAACTGTGTTTCAGCAGCTCCATGCAGAGATACAGAACCTGGGGGAAGTACACCTTGAGGAGGTGCCTGCAAATCATTGCATCAATTTAGCATAATTTGCGATGACTACCTACAGGAACCAAATAGCCATAGTTCCAACAGTTTCAAAAATCATACCAACCACTGGCCGGTGCTTTCAGAGAGAGCCCAATGAAGGGTCAGTGGCTCTTCAAAATCTGTGGCCAGGTAGACCTTCGTCTTACTACCAGACTTACTTGCAATAACCTGGAATACAGTTGTAACGTCAGATTAATCTCTCTAATATGACATACATCCATGTAGAGTTCACAATATCAGTTAATGGACCATGCTTGTAGCAACTATATTAACCATGATCTCATTATAATTTCATCTCAATATCATGAGAAAATTAGTTAGAGGGAAGATGTAAGACTTGAAACTATTACACATTACTTCTGCATGAGCTAGTAATATTTATCAACTTCCAAAACTTTATTCATGCAATGAACTTCTCCCGGCACCAAGAGGAGTATGACTATAACGATGAAGTTGACATCCATGGAGAAGAAATAGCATGCAGACATAAGGGAATAAGAACAAAAGATAGTTTTTCTATTCAGAAATCTTCTTCAGCTTACCAGAAGTTCTTTATCCATGATTTTGTATATGTTCTTCCTCAGAAAACAGCCACCATTCTGATTTTCTTTTGACTTAGCCAAAAGCTCAATAGCTGTCAATGACTTTGGTTTTACAGTTGCTTTTTCCTGGAGCTGCTGAGCTTCATATTTGTTAAGGAGCTGCATCCAATCACGTTTCTTACGCTGAATTTTTTCAGTAGAAAATTGCCTATTTTCCTTCAACTGCTTTGGCACTTCAGTCTTTCTTTCTCCTTTTGTAATTCTTTTCTGCAGCTCATGAAGGGGTACTCCCTTCACTAGCTCAGACTGCAGTTCTTTCCTTGCTTCCTCAAATTCTTTCTAATAATTAACATAAGAAAGCAAGAACACTGTTAATCAATAGCAAATCCCATACACCAAAACTTTCCTAATTGACGTAAATTGCTGGCAATAAGCAGATATAAGTACTTTAAAGAAATAAAGTAAACTTAAGGGAAGGATCTTCTACTGTAAGAGGAAAAACTCAAGTACAGATAAGAAGATTACAAGTTGTTCCTCTGGAGAGTAGTTAGGTTTCCCTGCTTTCTCCCACCGTAAATAAGCTTGTAGTTGAACAAGATCATCTGGTATTTCGCTCTTTGTTTTTTGGACAGAAGACACCTCATGTTGGTGTCCATCACTTCTCTTAGTTAATTTTGCCCGGAGGTCTTCTACAGAAATGCCTCTGACTAATTCCTCCTGAAGCTCCATGCGAGCAGCTTCATATTCCTCCTATAACAACATAAAGTATATATAAAGCTCAAAAGAAATCTTTGAAAACAGGGAAAATTGAACTATTCAGAACTCATATCAGTTAAGTTAGTGAGATAAAAAATGCAAACTGCTACAGCCATAAGCTCCATCTGATGACTATGAAATGAAAAATATAAGCTCTAAAACCATGTTTAAGAAACTGATTGCTGGTAAGCTAAGAAGTCTTACCACAATATAAAGATATACAACATCAGTAAATTGATAGTTAACAGAACATAACACAATCAGGACAGATATACTAAACAGAATCTGAACTTCCAAGACAGTGGAATGCAGATGATTCTCCCTCCTAACTAAAATCAGAATGTAAGCTTCAAACTTACTGAAACAAGATGAATTGTATGCATCAGCATAGAGCTACAAGTACAAAATTGAACTGCTATTCATTGAGAAGACGTAGAGCTAGGCATGGTTCTGAGCATGAACAGAGTGTGCAAGGCTGAACTGGAGGAAGTACTTTCATTGGTTTTCAAGGTTTCGTCTCGGACACACAAAACAGTGACATAATTCACAGATTCGATCCAACAATAAATGCAGAACTGATTAGTGCAGTTATTCCAATTTCTTTGTACTGTGGATCAGATGTCAAAACCTAAAGAAAGCATTCAGCTAGCTAATTACAAAAGACAGAAAAATATTTGTAATTGATGTATTTTTCAACTTTTTCATTTGGTACAATTGTTGGGCGCAATATCGTTCTCACCCTTCCCTTAAACCTGTTAACCCTAATGGAGTCAGGATATGAGCTCAAGACCTTTGTTCAACGCTGAAGTTCTTACCAACAAAGCTAGGAGAACCATCGGAATTCTACTATATTCAGGTTAGGCTTCTTACATAAGAACCAACTCTCATTACAATGCCCAATTTAACTTGTATTTGGTAAACAATTTTATTTTGCAGTGCCTAGAATGATCACTTGCCTTCTCTTGCTGAGGACTGTACATCTGTTTTCCCTTTCTTTCCCACCTCACATATGCTTGAATCTGTACGAGGTCTTCAGGAACTGTGACATTTGATGTAAGCTTGTCTTTTATAGGTAACCTTATGTGAAAATTTTCGCCATTATTTTTATACCTGCAAATTTAAAACAGAACCAACAGGAAATTCACTTTAATGGCCTAAAACTGTAATTATTAAGATAAAAACAGAAGAACCAGCAGACACTTTCCATATATTCCGTGTTTCATCAAAAATGAGGAACTCAATGGCCTTAATGGCAGGATCTTCAATCTCTAACTTCAGAGAAGAACTGGAACCTGACTGCAGAGGAAATGGTATATAGACAGTATAACTATCCTTCTCTTAAATAAATAAATGCATCTTTCGCTGTTTGAGTTTGTTGTATGAACCTTTAAAAATGGTGTTCTGAGGGCTCTATTCTTGTGATTCCTTGTCCCATCTGGACAACGAGAAGGAAGTATCCACTTCCTGTCAAGAGGAAAAGCATAAGCGGGGGGTGCCTGATTGAAACTAGATAGAGAGGCTTATAATTAGAACCAAACTTCAATTATGTAGAAAGCAACCACAGTAGAAGAAACTTACCCACGCCCATCACTTATACCTCCCCAGTGCAGAAGTAAAGAGTCACTGACACAGCTTATTTGAAAAGTGACATGTATCATTGATGCTGAAACTATAGATGTATCTACCTACAAGATTGAAATGGATAAATATTCTTTTTGAGCACATACAAAACCAACTGATTGATGTAGATTTGTCTTATTCCTCTATTGTACTTCAGTTAAACTAATGGAACAGTATGCTACAGCACCTGCAATTCTATGCTTCCATCAAGATTATACTTCTCCCCCACCTGCTGCAACAAAAACTTTTTATTAGGAAAAAAAAGCAGAAGCTAAATAAAGGAAGTAGATGTCTGCACATTGAGACCAAGTAAGAACATGAAGCAGATTTTACTTCGTTAACGAATCATTATTGTTTCTTGATAAACAATTGTAATGAAGCATCTCATGCCACCAATTAACAAACTGTTTGCCCCGATTTAAAGAGTAAATAATTGCAATGTTTTTAAACGGTACTGAGATTAAGGTTTACAGGTATTGTTTAAATTTAGGGTAAAGTGCACTCATGGTCCTATAACTTTAATTATTGTACCACTACGATCCCGTTTTTAAGTTTTTTTCTTCATACATAGTCCTTTTCAATCCATTGACCGTTCACTTTAACGGATTTGTGGGAAAATGATAAAATCAGCAACTCAATTGTTTTAAAAAAATTTATTTACACCCCAAGTTTTAAACTTAACCATTTAGGAACCCCAAACAGTTTTAAACTTAACACTTTAACCCAAATGTTTTAATTAACCCCAGCAACACTCAACCATCATTGGGCCGCCACCACAGTCGGATACCGCCGGAAAATGCCGAAAACTCAAAAAAAATATCCGAGAACGTAGATCGGGGCCTAGGACGGCCGGATACCAGCCCAGGGCCGCCGAATCTTGACCTAGGGCCGCCGGATCGCGGCCCTAGGTCGTCGATTCGCCGGCCTTGGCCCGTGATCTGCCAGCCCTGGGCCAGGATCTACATTCTCGGCTTTTTTTTTAGTTTCTGGCATTTTCCGGCAATATCCGACTGTGGCGGCGGCTGTCCGGTGGCTGTGCCGGCGACCCGACGGTGGCTGGGTGTTGTTGGGCTTAATTAAAACATTTGGGTTAAAGTGTTAAGTTTAAAACTGTTGGGGGTGCCTAAATGGTTAAGTTTAAAACTTAGGGTGTAAATAATTTTTTTTAAAACAATTGAGTTGCTGATTTTATCATTTTCCTCACAAATCCGTTAAAGTTAACTGTTAATTGACAGAAAAGGACCATGGATGAAGAAAAAACTTAAAAACGGGACTTTATTGGTACAAAAAGTTAAAACAGGACCATAGTGGTACAATAATTAAAGTTACAAGACCATGGGTGCGCTTTACCTTTTAAATTTATGTTTTTATGCTCTTCAAAAATATAAATACAGAGTTGTAGAAGATTGGGTAGAACCAATGAAAAGTGAGTAAAATTTATTGGGAGTTGTGCAAACTTTATAGAACAAGATTTGACATTAGGGTATTCTGGTAAATTGAAGTGTAAAAGGTTAAGGAATAGGGAACTGTTGCAATAGAAAAGGGACAGCAGGAGTATTAACAACTACTTTTGGTAAAGGTATATCTAAAAAACTCTCCTTGCTATTTGGTGAGCAGTTTCACAAAGATTATTAAGAAAATGGTTATTCTATTCAAGTTTGTTATTGATATGAAGGAAATAACAGAGAAAAAGAAACAAACAAATTGTGCAAGGTTAGTGGCATATTACATCAATGCAGCAAATTCTACACCCATCCTAAGGCTCATGTCAGGTGAAGGGCACCAGAACCACCAAACTAACTTAAATTAAGAAAATAAATAAATAAAATTATCTAGGCAAATGCAATAGGGATGACAGGGTAAGCAAAATAACTTTTTCCATCCTAGCTAAGTAAACAAGCTTATGACTTCAAAATCTAATTTGCTATACTAATATATCCAGTAGGCTTATAGGTGATCAGTAAGGCTTATATGCCTTTTTCAGTCTCATCGAAACTAGTACTCCACTAAATAATGAAAATGAAAAGGTTAGCTATGAAAGCATCCACCAAATTTACCACATTGTAGACAAACATAAAGCAAAATAAATGAAGCACAAAACCAATCCTTAGCCTAAACTTGGAGGCCTTTGGTTGTCAACAAGATATTCAAGGCCCCTTAACATCTCTCATATGTGCAAGAACTATTAAAAGTTGAACCATTATACTCCTTCCATCCCATGCTGGTTTTCCTAAATTCCTTCACTAAATGTATAGCAAATGGAAAATCCGAATGGGACGGAGGGAGTAGCAAACTCAGCAGGTAACATCTGAAAATCCAAATGTACAGTTCATGGCAAGAAAAGAAAGATTACCTCTGAAGCCGGGCCAGTGGTTAACACGGCACGAGCTACAAATCTAGTAGACTTTCTTGACATGTTTACTTTTGGCTTCCACTTATTGAAACCGTCCCAGTAAGTTTTTGTAAACACCTGGTGCTTTCGTTGGGACGACCTACAATGGGTAGAAATAGATAGGGAAGCTCCAACAGTGCCCGAAGAATTTAGTTTGCTTTGATGCTCCAAGACATTTGGATGAAGCAAACGCTGATTAATCAAATTGTGACCAACCGAATTACTCATCCCTTTATTCACTCCTTAGCTCCGAAGAAACCCCAGAATCTGAACAGCGTATCAACAAAGAAAAACTTCAGGAAACAAACAAAGTACAGAAACAAAAAAGAGAAAGAAAAAAAATCCATTAGAAACGACACTGCAACAATCCATAGATTACATCCTAGATCCTTAAACACTAAGCAGTAAGAAATACTACGTAGATTCAATTTTAGATTCTTAGAACCCTCACAAGGAAGATTTGATCAAACATTATTCACATCTATTGACAGGAATGCGACGCCACCTGCTACAGAAATTCCAGAAATAGAAACAGGAACTTCGTCGATATAGCTATGATTACCTCGCACTCGTAATCTGAGCAAGTGATGATGCAGAATTCAGAATAAACAGTTCAATTTCGGAGAAGTGGAGAACGAACAAAGGGAAAAAAGAAAAATTATCTTCAGCTATCACTGCCAGCAGATTTTTATTCTGCGAGTCTGCTAAACTTTTTCGGAAAATCGCAAAATGAAATGCAAAAAAAAAAAGGAGAGAGTGAGTGAAGGTCCTTACAAGGCGATAAAATGAGCCCGCGACACGTGGCTCCTTTTCTTCTTGGACACGCTGCTAAAATATCGGGGAGGTGGTTCGTCACGTGCGATATACTGGGATCTGAAACAAGCATACCGTAAATTTAAAACGGGTGGCATGAAGATCGAAGAGAAGTGACTGGAGGTGTGGGCACACGTGGGACACGTTGACGGTGGAGAACTCGGGTATTTTTAAGAGTTTGAGTTAATTGCCCACGTTACCAACAGAAATTTGCGAGGTCGGCGTGGTTTTAGAGATGATGTTTATGGGGAATATTTTAATGTTCACGGATAAATGAATGTGCTTTTGTGAATTTGACAATGAAACTCAAAATCAGGGTTTGGAAAAACCCTGATAATGCGAACAGAATCTTAGATATGGAATGAAATTTTGCTCCAACCTAGGGAGGAGGAAAGTCCTCCTTCCTACATATATGTGGCATATCAGTATTGGCTAGTGTCATCACTTTTAATTACGAAACTACCATTATTTATTAGGAGGGGTGGCAATTCATAATTAATAGTGATGGTTTCAACCAATAGTAGTATGCCACATATGGAAAGTTCACCTCAAAGATGTGTTCATTTATTTAGGTGTCTTTTTTATGGTGTTATATTTAACATTTGAGAGGAAATTAAGGTGATATTTGATATTGATACTCATATTTGATTCTCATTAGTTATCAAAAACTGAACTCATCCGAATTACCAGAATTGACCAAGGAAATTAATGACCCGAACCCGAAATGATCTGTATCTGAACCCAAACTCAAAATGATCTATATTTGTACCCCAAATGATCGGAACCTAATTAACGTGAAGTCGAACCGAAATGACTCGAATCCAAAAGAACTTGAAGATGAGGTTCGAATATCAATAGTTCAACATGATTATATTTTATTTAAATCCAACTCACCTAAACCATGGTAGACGTTCAAGATTATAAAAGATGTCGATAAACTATCATCTAACTGAGACTCATAGAGTGCCACCGACTCGTTATCAACGTCGAGCTTTAACTTTCGAGTTTAAGGGTAGATGAGCTGGCGTAGTTGAGTACGGGCTCTTAAGAGTTGGTGCGATTACATGCGGGCTCTAGCCTGGTCGTCGGTTTGAGAACGATGGCTTATCCTATAGAACCCTTGCCTGAGTGGTTCCAATTCTAGTTGACGGTGCTCGTATAGTTGTGTGCGACTCTCCCTGCTCTTTCAGCCCCGTAACTCAGAAATGAAATTTATGTCAACCGGATTTTAACCCAAACCTGACCTGAATTCAAATGAACCGTACACAAACACAAACAACCCGAAATCCGAATAACCGAACCGACCCAACTTGATGGGAATCCACTTCATGGAAAAGAGATCGTTCTTAGCAATTCGAATAAGGTTGGATTTCCAAAACCTCTCACCTAAGCAATGAGCAAACGAGGAAATATGTCCGAGTGGATAATGGATCCAAAACCCCCTCCATCAAATGTGAAGGTAGTCGAGGATATAATAAACTTGAATCAAGTGGATTGATCAGAGAGTTGAGTGGAGTAAGGAAGGAGAACTCAAATTGGAGACTCACACAAGTTAGTTTCATTCAAAATAGGAGTTCTAAAAGTGCTTGATGGAACCTCCCAGTATTTAAAGGGGAGAAGGGGATTAGGGTAATTACATGTTTAGGACATGCTTAAAAGACCCTAATACACCTTAGAAAATAATTTTAGTGCATAAATGAAGTTAAATGGTGAAAGCATGTGACTTCCCATGCCTTGGAAAGAATGTTTCATGACTCCCAGCGCTTCACCGGCACAAGGAAGCCCAAGCTTGGCACTACCACCGGAGCTGAGAGGACCTAGGCGCTACTCTGGCGCAAGTTAGCCCAAGCATGGTGCCACCAATGGAATTGGGAGTTTTCTAGAGCCCTTGGTGCCTCTCTTGGCGCATGCTGGCTCCAATGTTGTGCTTCTACTCCTTGAAAATGGCTTCCGTTGAGTCTGAAGTGCCACCATAAGCAAGGCCGGCCTTGAGATTCCCGAGGCTCGAAGCGAAAAGGAAATTGAGACCCTGTACGTAATCTGTAATTTAAAATATGTATGTCACAACAAAGCAATAAAGCTTTCGATAGTAATAAAATGCTATAATTTTTAAAACAAAAATATAAAAATTACAAATACTAGTACCTTTTACTGAAAAACTGCCCTTACATTCTTGGAAGCAAAAATGTCAATTAAGCATGAGAACTTAAGCTTTTCCACCAACTCTTTTTCAATCGATAACATAGCCAAACCATTTAGTCTTTATTGTGACATAGTTGATCAAAGATAGGATTTGATCAACTTTAAATTCGAAAAGCTTCTCTCAGCACATGCAACAGTAATAGTACGGTTAGCATAAGTTTGTAACCAATCCACGCATTTGGGTAGCAACCATCAATTTGTTTCAAATAGCTCAACACATCGATTGCTCTTCGTGCTTCTGCTGGTATAAACCATTTCAAATAGTTCAACTCCTTAAATAGTTCACCCCCAATAATGTCAGATTCATCACCATCCCTGAACAACTTTTCAAGATTCATACAAAAATTCATCAACGTTTCATCATCTACAGACTTCAACTTCTCAAACTTGAATAATAGCTCAAAATCTTCTTTATATTTCTTAAACTGTTCAAATCTACTTTGAAGTGAAGAAAGTGCTTGCTCAATAATATACTAATAGAAGTAACAAACCTTAAATGATTTAATAGCATATTGTGTCTCCTCTTCATTGTCATTGTCGCTTTCGTCGAAATGCCTTTTATTCTTAATGCGTCTCTTTTCACGAAATTCAGCGGAAATTCTCATCTTCCTTGCAATTTCTTTAGCTTTGATCAATGCCTCATCAAATCCATTTTCTCTGTAGTTCTGCACAAAAGCAATAAGCTTTGCCAATTCTTGAACAACAACATCGACATGCATGTCCTCTGTTTGTAGAAGCTTACTCACAATATTGATAGCATTCAATAATTCATACCAAATAACCATGGCAAATAAGAACTCAAAATTCTACATCTCATGTTTCACCAAGCATTAAGCAACAGACCTTGATTTAGAATCATCACCATTTTCCCCAAGTAAGCTAGTGCATCTCTTATTTTGGGAGCTTGGAATCTAAATGCTCTCACACTTTCAACACGACTTTCCCATCATGTTTAAGATAATGGCTTAAGAGTACGACCCTGCACATGGTCCTTGAAAACTTGTCATCGCTTAAGATGAGAAGAATGCGTATATTCATTGCACCACTCCATAAAAATAATCAACTTTTCCATCACAATTAGCCATATCAGAAATAGCAAGATTCAAACTATGACAACCAGAAGGGGTATATAACGCTCTAGAATTTACCTCAAGAAGCCTTTTCTGCATACCTTTGTGTTTGGCCCTAATATTAGAACTATTATCATGTCCTTGTCCTCGTATATCACCAATGTTAAGTTTATGATTGTTCAATGCATTCTTCAGCTCATTAAACAATCCAAGCCAAGTGTCCCCCACCTTTAGAAACTCTAAAAAAACTCTCTTACCACAATTGGATTTGATTTAACATCAACACATCAGATGATATGAGACATTTGTTCCTCATGATTCGCATCTAGAGTGCAATCAAGTATAACCGAATAGTACACTGCTTCTTTGATGGTTGCAACGATGAAAGCCTTCACCTCATTGCTAGTAGTTGAATCATTTCATTTTGGATCTTGTGACTCAAGTAATGGTAGTGCGTTTCTTTCTTTGACACACGTCGAACATGTTCTTGCATCACCGGATCAAATTCAGCAATCATCTCAATCATCTGTAAGAAAATTCCATTTCTGTCCTCATACAATTTTTCATTATCCCCACGAAAGGTCAAATTATTTTCTGCAAGTCTTTTCACAACCACAAGGATCCTCAGTAGTACTTGCCGCCAATGTTCTTTCTCTTTCTTTATTTGCTCTTACAACTCTTGATCAATTGTGGCATTCTTTTTCAATCTTGTTTCCAATTCAATCCAACTAGTAAAGCACTTGATGTGAATACCGGTTTTTTCATGACTAGTAAGACTTTAACCGATATTTCTCCAATCATTGAATCCTTCATTTGCAAGTTTACCCAATATACTCTTGTGACTTTTCTTGAACAATTTTCAACAAAAGCAAAATACCTTGTCTAAGGAAACCGAGTACACTAGCCACCTCTTGCTCCGCTTTTCGCCATTAGGAAAGATACGAAAATATTGTAAGTAACTAAAATGTATCCCCACATCATAAGCAGGATATGTGAAATCATTCTCTCTTTTAGGACCCCTTTCGACCAAAAAGTCTAACATTTTGTTTAATCTCACCCCAATTTCAAAGATCATCAATGTCACCTGGAAAAGTAAATTCAACATCTTGTTGATCCTCTTCAACAACAACCATGTCTTCCTCATTTACCGGCACATCTGGTTCCTCCCCTCTACAACTATCATTAACAGATTGATGAAGGATTGGATCCTCATTCGAACCTTAACTTGAATTTGTATTCTCATTCTCATCTGTAAAAGCTTGTGCTTTTGCTTGTTCATTAATTGACTTATAAAAATTACTTAAAGGTCGAATAGTTCTTGCTTGAACCTTCTTTAGTGCCTCCCTTCTCTGAATCTCTTTTCTTTTTTAGCCCCAGAAGGGTACTTCCTAATTACAGCCATATAGCACCCTGCAAGAACTGAAGAACATAACCGAATTCAGGAAGGAACTTCATATGTCAATAATCTTCATCATCAGCCAATTTATTAATATTTGAAAGGCTATAAAGAGAAAATATAAATGCTAAAATGATCCCTTAATCAATATATAGATACCAAACGAAGTCGTGTACTTAATATTGTAACTATTCCAAACCTAGCAATACTCCGATTTTAACTACAATACAAATTAAGAAAAAACTGGAGAAATTAACCAACCCAACAACTTAGAGAGTGAGCCGAAACTTGCACCCAAAATATTAATAATCAAAGCATGATTAACTCAAAACTAATCAAGTTTCCGAACTGATTAAATGAAATATTAGCTTAAGCTCAAGATACTAAAAAGAAACATCACCCCTTACTCGCTTGCCCCTCCCTTGTCTGATTCAGACAAAAAATCTTATCTAGTACCAACACCACTTTCTCACTTAAAATTTGGGGGAAAGAACACTTAAAATTCAAGGAAAGAATTAGTAAATCACCTTCGATGGCGCAGCTTCCGCGGATGGGAATTGGGAGGATGAATTCTGGGCTTGTGAGAGGAGGGTTGAGCGCTGAACAGAGAGAGTCAGAGAGCAATGCGCTGAAGCCTGAACTCTGTTGTAGCCTTGCGATCTCCAGTTGGTGCAGACAACGAACCCGCTATCCCTAAGAAGTGAGAAGAGAAGTCGTGGGCATGGCTGTCGTGAGTGAGTTGTCGAGCGTTGTTCTCGAGAGAACAAAGAAATGAATAGGGAGAGTGAGTCTGTGGTTGTGGGTTAAGTACCTCAAAAATTAAAATTGCACCCTCAAAATTTGGGGGCCCAAAGCACCATACTTATGGGCTTCAAGTCAGGGCCAACCCTGGGGGATAGGAAGCTAGGAGAGCAGGCGACGCCGTGGAGGACTAGTGAGCCGGTTTCGACGGAGTCCAAAGTGGCAAACTGTTGGGTGGCATGAAAATGGGTTGAGCCCGAAAATGGGTTTCTAGTTCTAACTCCTTCGCTGGAGCTTCTTCTAAATGGCCAAAAAGAGATCCTCGTGGCTGAAAAGAAGAATCCAACAGCTAGGCGGTGGCTATATAGCCAAGTCTAGCCCTTAGCCGCTCCATTTGTGATCTCTGGTAAGCTCCAAAGAAGCTCCGATAGGAGCTTCGTTTTTTCCCCCAAACCTCTCTCGTACTCTTTCTCCTTTCAACGTCTCCTCTTTCAGATGAACGCCTTATCTTTTATCTAGGGTTTGGAGCAACTGATGGTCAGGATTAATTCATTAAAAGATCAATGGTCTGTGTTGAATCTCGATTCTAGTTGATCACTGGTTGATCGCCTAGGTTGTTGATCGCCAGACGATCACCCCATTCAGCATCCTACAGCTTCAAAACTCCCTGGATTTTAGTTAATCAATAGGCGATCGACTCACTTCCACTCTAGCAACTAGAATTTGTTGATCACCAGGTGATCGACTGATTCAGCTCCAACAAGACTTTAGATCCTATAATTTAGTTGATCACAATGATTATCTGAGTACGAAAATTCTTGATCCTCTATCTTCTTCTTTTGTAACATTATGCTCCAAAATTCTCCGGATTGTCAAATTGTATAATTTTGTGAATAAAACCATTCATTCTTCAACCAATTCAATTAAATATTTCACTCTATTTCATATATAAACTGGCCTCATCAAGCAAAAGTGAAAGCAAAATTTTAAAAAGACTATCCCTTCAAAAAATATCACAGATATTTCACAAGTCTCCTTGTGTAAACGTTGATGCATTCAATCATGTTATTCAACCATTAGTACTCCTACATATATGAATATTAAATAACAAAATATATAGGTAAAACACAAATTATTTACACACAAGCTCACACCATCAACATAGAAATTGTATAAAAACTTTTCTTCTATCAACAAAGGAAGTTATATCCTATTTATAAAAATAAAATTGGTATATTAAATTTGTATGGTTGTGTATACATAACTGATACATTCAACATAAATTTTGGCAGCATTTTATCTTAATTCCTTTTTATACCATTCTCTGGGTTTGTCATTCCCAAATACGACATAACGAGGAATAAGACTAAATATGCCATGAAATTTGTGCAACTGTATGAGTTATGCATACACAAGTATAAAAGTTTAATATACGGATTTTACTTTTATCATCTATCCAACCAAGACTTTCTATGAATATTTAATAGAATATTATATTTTACAATATTATCCTCAAACATAAAAATAATAATGTGTATATAATATTCTCAAAAATATTCACAAACATAAACTCTGACTCAACTATAACTTAAAACAAAAAAATCTTCAACATACATAAAAACTAACCACACAATATGAAAATAAACAATTCATATTTATAACCATATAAAAAAAATCTATACTCCATCTCAAATGTGTTGTCACTTTTAGCTTTTTTGTATAGATTAAGATTGTCTTTGGTCATTAACTTATTTTACATAAACTTTCATCATTACTCCCTCCCAAACTCATTCTCACCAATTCCAATCCATTTTATAGACTCTTTGAGTTAGTGCATTTACAAGGGTAAAAGTGGACTAAAATAAAACAAAATTGGAAAAATATCATTTTATTTGGGACATTTTTTTATGTTGTGACAATATGTTAGGGACGAAGGGAGTATAAATTATATTATTCATACATGAATCAAATCCGCTCTTCTTTATTACTTTTGAAATGTTTACCAATTGAAAATAATGAGAAGAAAAGAAGAACCACAAGAGAGGTTGGAGAGTGACAAATCTTCTCGTCGGAATAGAAGAGACATGGTCAGGTGTTGGTGTTTAATGAAAATGGCAAGAGAAAATGGTGCAAAAAAAGTTTTAGGTGGTGTTGTTGCGGCCAAGAAGATTTCACATAAGACTTGCGCCTAGGTTGGGTTTAGTTAGCGCATGTAGAAGCATATAGGCATTAAGACTACACCTAGTTAGCGCCTGTGAATCGCTTACGCTTGAGCTTGGTGCCCTAACCTAGCCTGTTCTTAATCTTCCAGAAGTGGCGCATGGCTAGCACCTGGGTAGCACTTATGGTCAGGGCTAACCCTGACCTAAAGCCCATTAATATGGTGCTTTGGGACCCAAAATGTTATGGGCCCTAATTATAATTTTTTAGGTACTACCCAGTACCCACACTCACCCACAGACCCACTTTCCCCTTCACTTCTCTGTTGAGTCTATTCTCTCGACGATAGCAACGCAACAATGCTCGGCTTGACGTCAACAACTCGACTCACTCACGACAGCCACCGCGGCTCCGCCACGCCACCGTCCACGACTTCTCTTCTCACTTCTCAGCATCAGTGACAAACAGCGAGTCCCATTTTTGGTCCGAATCAAACAAGGGAGGGGCAAGCGAGTAAGGGGTCCCAATTTAATCAGTTTTGAGTTTTTTTTATTGGGTCAGTTTTGAGTTAATTGTGCTTTGATTATTAGTATTTTGGGTGCTGATTATTAATATTTTGTGTGCTGATTTGGCCCGAATATTTTGTTAGGTTTGGAATGCTTTGATTATTAATATTTTGAGTTAATCAGACAAGTTAGGGGCAAGCGAGTAAGGGGCAGACGACTACTGCTGATTTTGTTGCTTCAACCGTTTCTTGATTTGTAGATAAAATTGAGTGTTGTTAGGTTTGGAATAGTTACAATATTAAGTACACTACTTAGTTTGGTATCTATATATTAATTAAGGGATCATGTTAGCATTTATATTTTCTCTGTTGGGGGTTTGGAAGCGTGGGCAAAACAACACAAACAATATATTTTTCACCGTGACGATTTCACGGCTTTTTCCACTACCAATATCAAACCAATTACATGCACCAATTCTTTCTCTAAGAACTCACTTTAATAAACCTAGCAACCCGTGGCTATCAACAGACACCGCACAACCAAAATCTTACTTTGCTACTTCACCACACAAAACTACTCTCACAAAACTCATACTTGTGGCTAAACACAATAGCCCTTCCTCCCTGCCAACCAAACACTACCGCCGCTGCACTAGTGGGGTTGGCTAATCAAACATACATTCTGCTGAAAACCTAGGTTTGCACACACAGACACTAGCCACGCGTACACAACACAACGCAGCTTGTTCTCTCTCACCCACTAAAACCTAAACATCAGCACCTATTTATATTACTCAAACAAATACTAATATAACAACCTAAGTCCTTCATCTTTCAAAACTAGATCATTTGAGTCATAAACCAACAATCTCCACCTTGACTCAAATTATCTCTTCAACTTCACCTTTTCACCAAATTCACAAATCTGACCTTTTTGCTTGTTGGAACCTTCACATCCGGAACATCACTCTTGAGCTCTCCTTTGACAACCGTACTTCCAACCAACTCATACAAATTTTTGGAGTTCTTCACTCCTTTCATCAAGACCAATGCATTCTTTGAAATTCTCATGCCTCCACCTCGAGCAGAAAAACCAAATCCCAATTTATCCAATTTGCCAAGTGAAATCAAGTTCCTTCTAAATTTTGGAATGTATCTTACATCACCAAGTGTCTTTGTATTTCCATCATGCAACTTGATCTTCACGTTGCCAATTCCTTCAATTCTTTCTTCTCCACCGTTAGCCAAATAAATTGGCTTGTCACATGGTTCAAATTTTGTGAACCATTCTTTCTTGGAACAAACATGCTCCGAGCAAGCTGAATCAAATACCCAAACATCTTCAGAATCTTTCTCCTTAGCCTCTTGCACCATTAGCAGTTCATCACCACTTGTATAATCTTCTAATAAACCAGCATCACCTTTTTCTTCTTCTCTCTTTTCTTTTCCTTTCTTCTTTGTCTTCAAAAAATCTTCAATGTCTTCTTTTAATTTTGGGCAATAAAATTTAATATGCCCCAACTCTTGACAATACCAGCATTCTGTTTTGCTCCAATCTTTCCTTGGCCTTGAACCCGATCTTCCTCTTGAATCGCTTCTTCCTCGTGAATCACTTCTTCCTCTCCAGCTATTTTTCCCTCGCTCCATCACAGCCGCATCACTGCATTCTTCTTTTTCCTCAAACTTTCGAGCTCGATCATGCTCCAAAAGCACTGTAGTCACATCTTCTAACTTCAACGTTTCTCTTCCAACCATCAACGGAGTCACAACCGGTTCATAAAATTTTGATAAAGAATTTATCAAAATTATAGCTCTATCTTCTTCCTGAATTTTCTCACCAATACTTTCAAGCTGTGTAACCAATTTGTTAAACTCATTCAAGTGTGCAACCAAAGCGGTGTCATCTTTCATCTTCAAACTGTATAACTGCTTCTTTAAACACAACTTGTTGACTGATGATGATGAAGATTATTGACATATGAAGTTCCTTCCTGAATTCGGTTATGTTCTTCAGTTCTTGCAGGGTGCTATATGGTTGTAATTAGGAAGTACCCTTCTAGGGCTAAAAAAAGAAAAGAGATTCAAAGAAGGGAGGCACTAAAGAAGGTTCAAGCAAGAACTATTCGACCTTTAAGTACTTTTTATAAGTAATTTTTATAAGTCAATTAATGAACAAGCAAAAGCACAAGCTTTTACATATGAGAATGAGAATACAAATGCAAGTTAAGGTTTGAATGAGGATCCAGTCCTTCATCAATCTATTAATGATAGTTGTAGAGGGGAGAGGAACCAGATGTACCGGTAAATGAGGAAGACATGGTTGTTGTTGAAGAGGATCAACAAGATGTTGAATGTACTTTTCCAGGTGACATTGATGATCCTGGAAATTGGGGTGAGATTAAACAAAATGTTAGACTTTTTGGTCGAAAGGGGTCCTAAAAGAGAGAATGATTTCACATATCCTGCTGATGACGTGGGGAGACGTTTTAGTTACTCACAATATTTTCGTATCTTTCCTAATGGAGAAAATCGGAGCATGAGGTGGCTAGTGTACTCGGTTTCCTTAGACAAGGTATTTTGCTTTTGTTGTAAATTGTTCAAGAAAAGTCACAAGAGTATATTGGGTAAACTTGCAAATGAAGGATCCAATGATTGGAGAAATATCGGTTAAAGTCTTACTAGTCATGAAAAAAATGGTATTCACATCAAGTGCTTTACTAGTTGGATTGAATTGGAAACAAGATTGAAAAAGAATGCCACAATTGATCAAGAGTTGTAAGAGCAAATAAAGAAAGAGAAAGAACATTGGCGGCAAGTACTACTGAGGATCCTTGTAGTTGTGAAAAGAGTTGCAGAAAATAATTTGGCCTTTCGTGGGGATGATGAAAAATTGTATGATGAGAGAAATGGAATTTTCTTACAGATGATTGAGATGATTGCTGAATTTGATCCGGTGATGCAAGAACATGTTCGACGTGTGTCAAAGAAAGAAACACACTACCATTACTTGAGTCACACGATCCAAAATGAAATTATTCAACTACTAGCAATGAGGTGAGACTTTCATCATTGCAACCATCAAAGACGCATTAAGAAGAAAAGACATTTCGACAAAAGCGACAATGACAATGAAGAGGAGACACAATCTGCTATTGAATCATTTAAGGTTTGTTACTTCTATTAGTCTATTATCGAATAAACACTTTCTTCACTTTAAAGTAGATTTGAACAGTTTAAGAAATATGAAGAAGATTTTGAGCTTTTATTCAAGTTTGAGAAGTTGAAGTCCATAGATGATGAAACATTGATGAAATTTTGTATGAATCTTGAAAAGTTGTTCAGTTGGAATTTTATTAGTTTTTTTCAATGAGAAATGGTGATTTATGGTAAAATGCAAAATTGAACGCAGCCTGAGTTTTAAAAAACTTAAAAGATTTTTTTTCTTAAAAAATTCATAAACTTGAGCTCAAATCCTGCTACATTGGTTGAGTTATTTAGCAACTTTATGAACTCAAAGGTTAAACGAAGCTCGAGCTTCGTTCAAGCCAAGCTCTAGCTCTATAAATCCAGAAACTAAGAGTTAAATTTAATGCTATGAAATTTTTCTTTCACAAAATTTCCCATAATTTCCACAAAACTTTTTTCTTAAAATTTCCTACCACGCATTGGGTCCGAATCCATACAAAGTTCAATTTTAAACAAAAAAAAAACAAAAGAAAATAAATCTCATCTGAAATTTCAATCACACTTATCTAAAAACAAAATGCATCCTAGAAAACAAATCTGAAATTCCATCAATTGTATGTGCATGAAAGTAGGTCACACATTACCAACATGAAACCAATACAGATTCAAAATCAGAAATCCATATTCTGAGCCATGTGCAAGCAATTATCCGCCATAGGAATCAACCTCAGTTTCACCGTAAAAGGATCTTTACACGACGAAAGATACTCCAAAACATGTTGAAGATTCACCAACAGATTCTGCACGTCATTCACCTTAACACACTCCAACGCCAGCTTCAAATCCCGCTCCGCCCGCTTCAGCACCTCGTCGCACTCGTAGATGAAAGGGTTGTCATCCGCCCCCTTCGTCTCCTCCATGAGCTTGTTGACAGTCTCCTTGATCGCGGCCTTCCAATCCGTCGTGTCATTTACGATGGAGCGGCACAGCTTCGGGTGCGGAGTCGGGGAGCAGACGTCCATTTTGGGGAAAACGTTGCGTGCGGATGCGTCTCTGTGAGAGAGGATGATGGTCATGATGATGAGGGTTAATGTTGTGATCATGAGGGTGAAGGTGTGAGTTTTGGGATCCATTGTGTGTGCCTGTAACAGGGAGAATTACAAACTAATAGATGTGTTTGGTAATTAATTTATTATGGGCTTCTGGTGACAAGATGGAATTAATGGACTAATTTTTAGGTTTGTTTTAATCCACTACTTAATTTGTTTTATTGCGGTGTATTTTCTAATTTAAGCTTGTGGTTCATAAAAATTTATCCATCCTGATCCTATAGTGCGCGGCTTAGGTTTACATAACTACAATAGCCTATAGTTGATATTTATTGATAAAGTCAATTTACCTTTATGGGCACAATAAATGGAACAATAGAGGAAGAAAAATGCATAAACACTAAACACTGTACAATTAGAAATCATGGTGTAGATTGGATGGTATATGCTCTTTGGAAGTTTTTTCAAGTTGTGGAATGGTGGAAACATCACTTTTTTTATAGATAGAATATCTCATGATTTATTATAAAAATATTATTTAAAGTAAAGAATCCAAAAAATTATTTATGGTAGAAATAATTATTTCCACTATAATGCATCAAATATTAGGGGTGTCAAATCTTTGATAGTGAGAAATAAAAATTCACTCATTTTTAATAAAATCACCATTAAAATTTCACCACATCAATTAACCCCTCAAACCACCAAATTTTTCCAAAAATCCCAGGCAGCCCGAAATCTCACCGGCGGCGGCGGCGGCTGAGCTGCGACTTAGGGCGGCGGACCTGGGTCTGGGAGGTTCGCCGTCGACCGGTGGTTCCAACGGTGGTGGTTGGGGTGGCCGAAGACGGAGAGAACGGCGGATCGGCGGTTAACCGCGAATTCGTCGTGGCGGTTAACCGCGAATTTCTCCTTCGTCGGAGCAGTTCCGGAAACGTGGGAGGGTGGGTTAGCTTCGTCTTCTCATGGGGAAGCTAACCGTGGTGGTTGGTGGCGGCGAAAGGGCCCGAAATCCCACCCCACTCATCTCCGGCGGCGGCGGCTGAGCTGCGACTTAGGGCGGCGGACCTGGGTCTGGGAGGCGCGCCGTCGACCGGTGGTTCCAACGGTGGTGGTCATGGTGGCCGACGATGGGTATAACGGCGGATTGAGGAGGTCCGAAATTTAAGTGAAAAATTTTCACGTGAAAATATTTTTCACTTGGACGTGAATTTCGGAGGTCTAATTTTCAAAAAATCATCAAGTGAAAAAAGCGAGGTGAATTTGCAAAAATTCACCTCAAAAATAGGGGTTTCAAATATAAGAAGTGAACAAAAAGTTTTTCACCTAATAGGAGAGTAAATTGGAGGTGAGTGAGAAAAGTGAAAAGAAAAAGGGTTAAGTTTGAGAGCCCCGTGAATAAGGAGGAGGGCAGAGTGTGAATTCACCACCCAGCCCGTTTCCCGCCTCAAATTTCTCTTCCTTTTGTCGCGCTCCCTACTGTATGAAAATCGAATTCTTCATTCCCTTCATCTTTCGTGCATCTCTGTCCTTTAAGTTCTTCTTGGGGTGAGTTGTACACAATTGAGTTGATGGGCGTGTAGTTAGGAATCATATGTGCGGTCGTGCATGCGCGGGTTGTGCGCGCCGCAGATGGTTTTTCATGTGCGTAGGCGTTGTGCGCGGTCTTTGTGTTACGCGCACGAATAGTGTTCACATCTTTTCACATTGTGCGACACTATATGCGGCTGTGTGTCTGGCGCACAATATTATCTTGAGACTATGTGCGCATTGTTGTCTGCGCACATTTCCGTGAAAAACTCGGCTCACTTTCGCGCTCTTCACCTGAGATCCACGCGAAATGAGGTGAATTCACATCTGTTTCTCACGTGAATAAAAACGGTGAAAACTCAGTTTTCACCTTGTTTTAGCTATGTTTGAAACCCCCAATGTAGGTTTGAAACCCCTATTAATTCTTCTTTTTTCTTTTCCCCTTTTTACACTACTTAACAAATAAATTTGTATAAAAAGGTACCATTTTGCAAGTGAACATTGTTTCTCTCTCTCTCTCTCTCTCTCTCTCTCTCTCTCTCTCTCTCTCTCTCTCTTCTCTCTCTCTTTGTTTTTTGTACTTTCGGTTTTATTCTCAAACTCTAGCTTTGAAACAGAGTGAATATGGACTGCATATTTCTTTTCATGATCATTTTTCAGATATTTAATTATTTTTTCATTTATCACGTTCATTCAGCCCATTCTCAACATTTCAAAAGTCTATAGTGTTGTCATCCGCGTGGGGCCCAAGAAATTTGGCATGTGGTACAATTTTTTATTATGTCTCAGGCTTACTTTTAGAATTTATTTTTCGTAATTTAGATTTTTTTCACATTATATATATATAGTTCCCATGATTTTAATATAGAAAAATTGTAATGACAAATAAAAGCTATAAGAAGAAATATGTGTGGGAGGGGAGAGTGTTACACGAGATAATATTCAAATATATGGATTATTTGATATCAAGTAGCAAGTCGTAATTTATCTAAAAATTAAAAGTGTAATAATTTTTTTAAGCAATTTGAAATACATAACAAAATACTTAACTATTTTCTATCCAATCAAAATAAAATGACAAAATATTGCAGCTTTAAAAAAATTATAGGCTCTGATAAAATTATTTATTTTATTTAACAATGGCTTGCCATATTATAAATGTATAGGACTAATTCTTAATATATTTTATCAAAACCTTTAGGCTTGTATGATAGAATAACAAGTGTTAGGACTTGAGTAGAAAAATAGGCATAGTTGTAGGATGACATTTGTTGTTCACCCATCATTTCTTCCTCATATGGTACAATTTTTCCATAGAATAACAAGTGTTAGGACTTGAGTAGAAAAATAGGCATAGTTGTAGGATGACATTTGTTGTTCACCCATCATTTCTTCCTCATATGGTAGCTGCAACGGGATTGGGTCTGTGGGCTGGACTGGAGTCTTCTTTCTTATTTGTTTAAATGATATTTAGCCCTTCAACTATATATTTGTGTTCAAACTAGCCCCTATACTTTATATTTATCAGAAAATACTACCACTAACATCATAAATTGTAGAATTTTACAGGGGCACGTGCCCCCATTATGGGCCCGCCCCTGGTTTTCATCCATATGAAATTTCCTAGTCACCACATGTCTATAATAGTTTCCTTTTTCCACTCGCGCTTCGTAGCGCGGATAATTAAAAAAATCAAAATGATGAATGAAAATCTCTGGAATTCAAACACATTTTCAGTGAAAACATCGATAGTAAATGTTAGTATATGATTTTTTCATATGGTAATTGTCATAAAATAGAATATTTTGAATTCTCAAATTTTACCGCGTTGGCTGATACATTCTTTTCACGTTTATTTAAGTGTTTGAGGCAGAAAAGTCAAATTGAGCCTAACTATTCTCATGTTAAGTATATGGGGTTTATATGCATGCGAACATTATAAAAGAAAATGTTTGTTTACGTAATTAAGGAAATTGGGGATGCTAGGTATGTTTGCGCAATTTTAACAAAATATAGTATGGTTCTTGAAAAGTTGTACACACAAATATTGGGGAGTGCTTTTTAACGTTTAAAAAAGCATAGCTGCTCATTATATTAAATTAAAAATGTCTTAAGTTAATATGTAAAAATCATAAAAATAAAGGGTTAGAAGAAAAGTTTTTTTTGAACAGAAAAGATCTATTTTATTAATGAAAAATCATTACAAAGTAAGCCATAGACGACAAACTAAAGCACCCTTAAAAGGGTACAGAACAACCTACCCGAAACAGTGGCGGAGCCGGAATTTAGGTTCGGGGAGGCCAATAACTTACAAAAAGTCAGGTTAAATGGCAACAAGAAAAAAAAATTGTCAAAAGATTGTGATATGACTACAAATTAATATGATATAAAAATCCGCCATACATGCATTTGTTTATTTAGGAAGTTTGATCTGGATACGCCGCTCTTTAACATCAACAAAATATTTCAGAATAAAATCTAGTCTAAAAGTTTCAGCAAACTCCCTTTCAATATAAAGAACCAAACTATCAGCAAAGAAATTAGTACTCGTAATAAATAATTCCACCTAATAGGCTACTAATATAAAATATTTTAAATTTGAAAATAGAAACAAAAACGGAAAAATAAAAATTAATGTCAAGATTAAGGAATTGAGGCTATGGAAAAAGAAAAAACTACATATACTCACATAACTCATCTTATTGAATCAATGCAATTCTTTGGTATGATATTGAAAATAGAAAATTGCCGAGTAAAGCTCTCAACAGCAATAGAGAGTCAAAAGGCGAGCTTAAGGAGTAGTGGGTAAGTGGCGGATAAGTGAATTATAATTAGGATGGGCTGCGAGTTAGTGTCTTGGTTAATTGTTGGACTAAATTAATACAGTTTTTTTAGATTGGATTAATCAATTAAGTCCAATTTAAAAATTAATTATCAATTTATTTATTAAATGAATTTTACATAATATATATAAACTTAAAAAAATAATTATTATCACAATTATTGTATTAATACTACTAGTTAATTACAAAATTTGTGGGGGGCATGGCCCACCCCACTCACAATGTGGCTCGCCACCTACCCGAAAATGGATGAATCTCTACATAAATGGGACTACTTAAGGAGAGCATAACCGCTACAATTAGGCTCTCCTTTTCTGGCCTCCAAAGGCTAAGCAGCTCATGACGATGGTTATGACCACTATGGTGGAGAAAATATCTTTAATCCGGCTCCCGATACCCCTACTTGCCCAACGGCTAATGGTACCGATGCACCATAGTGGGCTAGAAAGAGAACTAACCATAGAAGTAATAACAATCAAAGCAACCCAATTAATGGTAACAAACTAAACCACGAAAAAATACCTGAAGTCTAACCGAAAACCAAAAACATAAGAGGGTTCTGAGAAATAAAGTAAAAAATGAAACTAGCAAAGTATGATGTAATGGACAAAGAGCGAAGGCCCTCGCAAAGTACATAATTGGACAACGATCCATCAAGGACCATTGTCCGCCTCTGAATCCTCCGAGCTGAGCAGAAGACGTTCAGGAGCTTCAATCAAACCACTAGTCCGCAGACTCGTTTGTGCATGACTTGAATTGTCAACTCCAAAGCCGAGAGCTCTAGCTGAGACTTGAATGACCTCTGTCGGGAGACCCGACCTATCCAATGTCGGGACACTCTCTGCATTCACAATCCACCTACCAAAATCATAAGAGGGATCCGAAAGAGTACCTTAATCCACCGGTCCAGGGGAAGTGTCTTCGGCTCACCGCAAGTGTTCGCAAGTAATTAATTTCGGTGAGTACCTGGTCGAACCACAAGGACTTGGATTTTTATATATTTTGTGTGTAAATTACTACTTCTCTACAAGAAGGAATTGATTGATTGTCGATGATTAAACTAATTACATGCATGAACAAAAATTAAATTGGTTAAACAACTAAAGCAATTAAACTAGAGCAAGAAGTTGAGTGACTAGCAACATGATTATACTAAATTATCTCTTAGGAATATTTGTTCCACCCAGACTATGGGCATAACATTGTAAAGACACTTCTAAATATTGCTTGCATTTATGTAGGAAAATCTATTGAGTCTAAACCCTCTCTCATGGTGTATTTAGAGATAAATTATCAACAATCTCTTGTTCCCTAATTTATTGTGCAATTAATCTATTATTGACAATTAAAGGAAACTTGATGAATTGATGAATTTGCAGACAACATGGTTGAGTTGACAATTAAAGGAAACTTGAGGAGAAGATGAAGTTTTGTGCCCAAAAAATTGTACACGGTGATCGCCACTAATTTGTCCATGGCAATCACCGAATTTCCAGTGTGTGCCTTCAGGTCATACATGGCAATCACCATGTACATGGCTTAAATTTACACATGGCGATCACCACATTCTAGCGTGCTTTCTCAAGATTGTACATGGCGATCACCATGTACATGGCCTAAATTTGTACACAGTGATCGTCGTGATCAGAATCTCAATTCTACTAAATGAATTAATCCAAGCCATTGGATGGAGGGTAGATTAATGCTCCCTTTTTAAAGAGCCCAACTCGGTCACAAAAGGGGACTCCACAACTCCAACACAACACAAAACAGAGACGAGGAGGAGCAGAACGCACAAATGAGGTAGCTTCGTATTCTTATATAAACTTCATTTCTTCATAGATTGTAGATTGAACTTAGTGTTCTTCTTATTTTTCTTAGTAGATTTCAATTTTAGCCTCATAATTTTTTGGTTCTCTCATTTTCATCTCCTCTTAGGGTTTGTAGGAAGTCAAGTTCATCTTCACCATGGATGTGGGTTTTCTCCATTTCTCTCTATTTATGCTTTTCATCATGTTTAATGGCTAATTCCTGAAATTTGTGAAGCTTAGACTATGAGTATTTGATTTTATGGTTTGATAAATATTGATTGAATGTTTATATTTGAATTACTTACAATTGGTTGTTTCCATCAATACTCACAGCAATCAGCAAGGTTCCTCTGTATTTTCCATACAAATGTGCCCCATCAATACTTATAAGTGGCCGACAGCTTTTAAATACTTGAATCGACAGACCAAATGCCCAAAGAATGCGTCTAAAGATTTCTGTGCTCGGAGTTGGTCCTAAATCCTTTTGCCATACCACAACTGTTCCAGGCCGTCTTGACAAATCCATAACTATGTCAACAAAAATGTAAAGTAATATTTTATGCATAATGATGTAGCTTAGTTTAAACACTGAAGTAGAGGAGGAATCATGAATAGAAATTCTAGCAAGACTTTATTACATTATGCATTAACCGTTGTACATTATAGGGTAACATTTTCTTGCATTCGTGGCATAGTTACAGATACGCTGGAGTACGCGAATGGTTCGCCAGATCTGACGAATCTGTTGGTGGTGGCTGAGAACAATGGTGAAGGTGAGATAGCAGAGAACTTGCATGCAGAGTCGAAATTTCTGGTGAAAAACGTTGACGGAGGTGAGGTTTCTGGCTGAGAACAATGGTGAAGGTGAGATAGCAGAGAACTGATCTGGATCTGAAAGTTCTCTCGGAGTGCTCAACGATGGCGAAGAACGACGGCGGTGAAATCGCAAAAGTCCAGACTCGGAATCCAGATATGAAATTGGCGGTGGAGAGGCTGGTGGTGAGAACGATGAAATTGTTGTTTGAGAGTAAAATTTTTGGTGTTGGAGAACAATGGCGGAGAAGCGATTCGGCGGAGGAGCTCTGACGTTTGAAACTTTGGAGAGATAAGGAACTCTGTATCTATCTCTATCAGTTGTTGTTGCTTTAATTAGGGGTGCATATTTATGGTGAATATTATTAATGCTTTAACTGCTTTAATTGTTGCTTTAAATATTTATGGTGTATATTTAAAAAACAAATAAGTGTTCAACTGGTTTATTTTCCACAACAACTCATACTATAAAAAGTAAAAGCGAATCCAAAAACGTATCGGATTGTGCAACGTATCGGTTGAGACTACCCCTTCGAATCCGATTCTTCTACAATTGACGAATCTGCGTACCCGTACCTGTATCGCGTATCGGACGTGTCGCGAATCTGGTAACTATGTTACGTGGTGCTACAAAAACAATGCATAATGAGAGGTGCTATAAATTTAGTTGTTGCTATGAAAATCTATATGTTCATATGGTGATTGAGACTCGTTTTCTAACTTGAAAGTTGTCTCGAACTTGTTTGCATTGCAAGTTAGTTGGCTGGTAGATTTAAATGACAATCGAATCAAGGTACTGAACTACGTATAACCTGTGTATTGACACTAAAAAATGTAATCTGTGTAAGGTACTGAACTAAACAATATATATATATATATCACAACTATGCAGAAGTATGTTTCAACTTAATTTTATATATTTTCAGAATGAATCGCTTTAGGGTGCGCTCTCAGTGTTTAAGAAGAACTATTAATTACCAATCATGCCATTTCTCTTGTTCTTCATCAAATTGGTTGGAGCTCAGTCACTTTTCTTTTTCTCCGGAGTCAATATTCTTTCACACAACAGTGCTAGATTCCTCCCTTCTCCAACAACAAGGCCAAAGAAACTTTCTTATTGCTATTGCTAGGGAGAAAATGAGAAGGTAAAATAGAAAAAAGGAAAACTTACCTTGATGGATCTACTCATCTCTTCTCCAATAGCAAGACCCAAGAAACCATGGTCACTTGTCGAAAAATTATCCCTCTCCGAATTTACCATCATTGATGTGAAAATATTAGTGATCAATGATAATCACACACAGTAGGCGAATCATGATCAAACAGTATAAGAGTAGTGATCTCATTGGAGGAGAGTCATGATCTCACAATAAGAGAAAATTGTACATGATATAGTAGTATGAGTGGTGTGATGCAATGTAGAAAATTTATGATGCACTGATGCACTAGTGAAAAATCAGTGATGCATAGTAAGACATTAATGATACGTAATGAAAAAAAAGGAAAATGCGATGGACACTCAATTTGGACACTCTCTCATTCAACAAATGTCATGTCTTCATTTTGGTGTTCCCAAATCGAGTAGACCCACAAAAATGATTACATAGCATTTGTTGAATGAGAGAGTGTCCAAAGTGAGTGTTCAAGGGAGTGTCTCTAGCATTTTAAAAAAAAATGATATTCGCACTTAATGATGCTCGTATTGAAAAAAAATGATACTCGGTAACGGACTCTGAAAAAATCATCAAAACATATGACATATGGGTCTCTTTCTCTTCGTCTTCTTTTTTCTTTCCACTTGATTAGCTATTTGTAAATTTTGATTATAGAATAAAAATATATGAATTTTTTTAGAATATGAGAAAAGACAAATGACATAGATATAAATAAAATGAAAAGTATTGCACTTAGGATGTAAATAACACTCCCTCCGTCCTCAAAAAATTACACTGTTTGACTTTGTTGTTTCAAGATTCAATGTTTGACTCAAATTTTAATAAAGATCAACATTGAAAAAAATTCAAAAAAATATATTTAAAAAATTTAGATTTCAACTTATGAGACACATATGAAAAATTTGATTTTCAATGTCTACATATTCATAAAGTACATTATAGATTAAATACTGTGAAATTGTCAAAACAAATGGTCGAATCTTTTGTGGACGAAGGAGTATGATCTATTTCAGCAAAAGGGGGTTTCAAACTTACAAATTTGGAGATGAGTTTTTCACCTAATAACTAAGTGTTTGAGGGTGTGTGAGAAAAGTGAATAAGGGGGCCCAAGTTTGAGGAGCCCCTGAATTGAAGGGGGCTGGGGCGTGAATTTCGTGCACCCAGCTTTTTCCCACCTATTTTCCCTTACCTTTTTTCTAGCCTGTGCACTTAACTGTGCGTTTACTGGAAGTGTGTCAATTATATTTGTGCACATATTTGTGCGCACAGCTATGTGCCGCACACAACGTTGTGCGAGACTATGTGCGGACTGTCGTGCGCTGCACACATATTCATGATCCATCGGCGTTCAAAATAACTTTGATGTTGTTCTTCTACCTACTATACCTACTTGATTGATCAGCATAAAATGGTGATCAGCATGATGAGTTGTTTAGATCGACAACGCTACCTAGTTAGATCGACATCACTACCTTGTTAGATCGATATACATACTCGATAGATCAGCAAGAAATGGTGATCAACATGATGAGTTGTTTAGATCGACGTCACTACCTTGTTAGATCGACATACATACTTGATTGATCAGCATAAAATGGTGATCAGTATGATGAGTTGTTTAGATCGACATCACTACCTTGTTAGATCAACATACATACTTGATTAATCAGCAAATGGTGATCAACATGATGAGTTGTTTAGATCGACATCACTACCTTATCAGATCTACATCACTACCTAGTTAGATCAACATGATGGTGATCGGCATGATGAGTTGTTTAGATTGACATCACTATCTTGTTAGATTGACATACATACTTGATTGATCAGCATAAAATGGTGATCAACATGATGAGTTGTTTAGATCGACATCACTACCTAGTTAGATCGACATCACTACCTTGTTAGATAGACATACATACTTGATTGATCAGCATAAAATGGTGATCAACGTAATGAGTTGTTTAGATCGACATCACTATCTTGTTAGATCGACATGACTACCTTATTAGATCGACATCACTACCTAGGCAGATCAACATAAAATGGAAGTGTATCAATTATATTGTGCACTTATTTGTGCGCAAAACTCTGTGCGAAACTATGTGCGGACTGTCGTGCGCAGCGTACACTACGTGGGTGAAATCGGGCTTACCGCAGCCTCCCCACGGTAGCGCCGCCGTAGCAACCGAGGGAGGGCCGCGGTAATTCCCGATAAAATGGGGCGCGGTTATGGTCTTACACAGACGGAAGCCGCAGTAATACCGCGGCCTTACCGCGCCCCGGGCCGTGGTAAATATTTTAAATAATTTTAAAAAAAAAGTGGATGAATTCGGATGAATATTCATCCGAATTCATCCACAAAACCCAGAAATTCGAAATTCATCTGAAGAAGAAGAATAGAGAAAGAAAGAGAAGAAGAAGAAGAAGAAGAAGAAGAAGAAGAAGAAGAAGAAGAAGAAAGAAAGAAAGAAAGAAAGAACAGAGAAGAAGAAGAAGAAGAAGAAGAAAGAAAGAAGAAAGAAAGAAGAAGAAGAAGAATGAAAATGAAGAAGAAGAATGAAAATGGAGAAGAAGAAGAAGAAGAAGAAGAAGAATGAAAATGAAGAAGAAGAAGAAGAAGAAGAAGAAGAATGCAAATGAAGATGAAAATGGAGAAGAAGAAGAAGAAGAAGAAGAATGAAAGTGAAGAAGAAAACGGGAAGAAGAAGAAGAAAGAAGGAAAGAAAGAAGAAGAAAATGGGAGAGGATGAAGGATGAAGATGAAGATAAAAATGAAAATGAAGAGAAAGAAAACGGGTGAAGAAATTAAAAATCTTACCGCGGCCTTACCGCGCAAAGGACCGCGGTAAACGTTGGAAGCGAGCTGGCAGCGAAAGTTACCGCCGTGCAGCGCTTTCAGCGTAAACGTGGCTCGCTGCCACTTTACGCGCTGGCCCAACGGTTTACCGAGGCTTTTTGCGCGGTAAGGACGTCTTACCGCGCCTTATGCGCGGTAAAAGCCTCGGTAAATGTGTATCACCCACGTAGTGGTACAACTTCAGGTGAATAACGAGGGGCTACTCACGTGAACAACTAAATTCACTTTGGTCTTATTCGCTTGAGATCTGCGTAGAAAACGGTAAATCACACGATCCTACTCACGTAAATAAGATAAGCGAAAAACTCAGTTATTAACCCTCACAACGTTAAGTTTGAAACACCTAATTTGTTTGGAAATGAAGTCACACCTTGTGGGGTGGGAAATGTTTATCACGTGTTAGTCATCACAATCCTAATTGGTTTGGAAGTGAAGTCACCTTGTGTGGGGTGGGAAATGTTTATCACCTGTTAGTCATCACAAAAATTGGTGGAGTTTCACCCGATCTCTTCATCGGACTCCTAATTATTCTGTATAAATAGGTGGGATCGAAAACTCATCAAACAACGGCCACACCATTTTGAGCCTGGCAGCGAAACCCGCCGGTAACGTTCTTGTAAACTTATTAGAATAAGACTTAATTTGTGCAGCTAGCAATTGTGCTTAGTCTGCGAGAGTATCTTTCATTGATGCAGATATGGGTATATATATACAACTTAATAATGACTAGTTCTCCTAGGACTAGAATTGAGAAACATCTATGTCCTGATACAAGTAGGAACATCTAAGTCCTAATACAAGTAGGACTAGGTTTGATAGAGTGAGTAGGATTCTTCTTCAACACTCCTCCTCAAGTTAAAGCATGTGGATTCAACATGCCTAACTTGCTTGATAAAAATTGAAATTGATCTCTTCCAAGGGCTTTAGTCAACAGATCTGCAAGTTGAAATCTGGAGGATATATGTTCAGTTTTGATGTCTTCACTTTGTATCTTCTCTCTCACAAAGTGACAATCAATCTCAATATGTTTAGTTCTCTCATGGAAAACTGGATTTGAAGCAATATGGACAGCAGCCTGATTATCACAGTAAACTCTCATAGGTTCTTCTTGGTCAAAAGTTAAATCCTTTAACAGAGACTTTAGCCAAACCAATTCACTCGTTAATGTTGCCATGGCCCTATATTCAGCCTCAGCGGAAGATCTGGACACTGTAACTTGTTTCTTGGACTTCCAAGAGATAGGCGCATCACCTAGTTTGGTGATGTACCCTGTTGTTGACCTTCTAGTGGTTGGACAACTTGCCCAGTCTGCATCACAATAACCTTTTAAGGTTAAGCTATTTTGAGCTGGAAACAACAGTCCTTGGCCTGGTGAATTTTTAAGGTATTTGAGAACTCTCATGCTTGCTTCCCAGTGCTCCTCCTTAGGGTCTTTCATGAATTGACTGAGAAGATTTACCACATAGGTTATATCTGGCCGCGTAATAGTTAGATACAAAAGCTTTCCGATCAATCTTCTATATTGACCAACATCAGAAACTTCTTTTCCTTTAGCTTCTCCCAACTTGTGTTGTTGAGTGACAGGGAACAAGACTGGTTTTGAATTGCTCATTCCAGTTTCTTGTAACAGATCCAAAGTGTATTTTCTTTGAGATAAAAAAATACCCTTTGATGATCTGGCTGCCTCTAATCCCAGAAAATATTTTAGCTTTCCAAGTTCCTTGATTTTGAATGTATTGTGGAGATACCTCTTAGTTGCTTCAATCTGTTGAGTATTGTTGCCTGCAAGAATAATATCATCCACGTAGACAAGGAGAGCCATATAACCAGTCCCTTCCTTCTTTGTAAACAATGAATGATCTGCCCTGGACTGAGAGAAACCATATTTAACTAGAGCATCCGAAAACTTCCGAAACCATTGTCTGGGGGCTTGTTTAAGTCCATACAATGATTTCCTAAGTTTACAGAACTTTCCTTGTTCTACTTCCAAACCTGGTGGAGGTACCATATATAACTCTTTGTCCAAATCTCCTTGTAGAAAGGCATTATACACATCAAATTGATGTAGTTCCCATTGCTTGACGGCTGCTACAGCCAACAATGCTCTGACAGTAGTCAATTTGATTACCGGGGCAAATGTTTCTGTGAAGTCCACCCCTTCCTTCTGACTATAGCCCTTAGCTACTAGCCGGGCCTTAAAACGTTCAACACTTCCATCAGCCTTATACTTTACCTTGTAAACCCATTTACAGTTGATGGCTCTTTTTCCAGATGGGAGAGGTTCAAGAGTCCATGTTTGGTTTGATGTAAGTGCTGTTAGTTCCTGCTGCATAGCTTCTTTCCATCTGTTATCCTTACTAGCTTGTTCAAAACTTGATGGTTCTGTTTCTTTAGTGATTGCTGCCACAAAATCTTTATATACAGTACAAAATTTATCATAAGAAATATGATGAGCTAAAGGATGGACCATACCTGAAGAGTTCGGATTAGCTAGATTGAATGAGGATGAACTGCCTACTTGAACCAATCCCACTTCATAATCTGCTAGATAACTTGGTGGCTTTTTGATTCGTTGAGGTCTCTGAATGATTAGTTGAGGTGATCTTTTTGGGTTTTCAGCTCCTTCTTCTTGAGTTTCAATTACTTCTTCTGAGTTAATTTGTGGTGATCTTTCTAGGAATGTTTCAGCTACCTCTTCTAAGTTGGTGCTCATTGTCTCTTGAACTGCTGCTGAAGGTATTTCCTCTACTACAATTGGGATTTCCTTATTGCAGATTAACTCACTTGTATCAGATTCTATCATGTTGTATGGAAACTTATCCTCATAGAATTTCACATCTCGAGACACTATTATCTTATGTGTCTCTTGATCTAGAACCTTGTATCCCTTCTGACCCATAGGATAGCCTACAAAAACACAAGGTTTGGCTCTAGGTTCAAATTTGTCACTTGTTTTATTGTGTACATAGCATAAGCATCCGAAAACCCTTAAGTGACTTAGGGTAGGGGGTTTTCCATATAAGACTTCATAAGGGCTCTTCCATCCCAATTTCTGAGATGGTGCAAGGTTAATTAAGTATGCAGCTGTAAGGATGCACTCACCCCAGAATTTTATTGGCAATTTTGCTTCAAATCTTAGTGCTCTTGCCACTTCAAGGAGGTGCCTATGCTTCCTTTCCGCTACACCGTTTTGCTGAGGTGTTTTGGGACAACTAGTTTGTAACCTGATACCACTTAGTTGAAAATAGGCCAACATTTGACCAGCTGATAACTCTGGCGCATTGTCAGTTCTAACTGTAATAATGTCGGCCTTGAACTGATTTTGTATAATAGAGTGAAGATTCTTAAAGTGGAAGAAAGCATCAGACTTGTTTTTCATCAGATATACCCAAGTGCTCTTGCTATAATCATCAACTAAAGTTAAGAAATAATGACATCCAGTTGATGAACTTGTCTTGTATGGTCCCCAAACATCCATATGTAGTAACTCAAATGCTTTATTTGATAAATCATATCTAATAGGAAAAGAGATTCTGGTTTGTTTGGCTCTATGACAAGAGTCACAGCACATATCCATACTAACTTTATCTAAATCTGATAACTGGGGTAGCTTGGAAAATTTCTCAATAGGTAGATGTCCTAAACGTTGATGCCATAAATTTGGTGACTTTTCTGTCAAGCTTGCTACTGCTAGTGTGGAGTGGGGGGATTGGTTGAAGTAGTAAAGTCCATCTTTCATCCTACCCTTGCCAATCTTCCTCTTCGTTTTTAGGTCCTGTAAGATACAACAATCAGGGAAAAAGGTCAAGGAGCATTGCAGGTCTTTTGTAAGTCTGCTAACTGATAGTAGATTGCAAGTGAAGTCTGGTATACACAATACATCATGCAGTTTTATATTTGAGAAGAGATTTGATTGACCACTAGAATCAATTGCTAAAGTTCTACCATCAGGCAATCTTACTGGTGTTCTTGCCATAGAGGTTTGTATATTTGACAAATTCCTAATCTCACCAGTCATATGATCTGTTGCTCCGCTATCAATAATCCAAGTGTTAGAGTTTTTAGAGACATTACCAGCAAAGTTGACTTGACTTTCCAGGTTGTGAGCTGAAAGTAGTGAGACCAGATGATCATATTGAGCTTGTGTGATGTTCTTACTAGCTGCTGATGTCTCCTCTTTATGACTTGTAGAGGCTGTGTTTGATGACTGCCTCTTATTCTTGGAATTTGTTGTTGATTTTGTGACCTTGTCCTTTTGCCACCATTCAGGGTAGCCATGAACTGTGAAACAGTCATCTGAAAAATGACCAAGGCGTCCACAATGGATGCACTTGTGTTTCTTTTTCTCTTCTTTGCTTCTATTAATCTTTGCTGCTAGTACAGTAGCTTCTTGATGAATTTGTCTGCCTGTAGCAACACTTTTGTGCTTTTCTTCTTTTATTACTAGGGCATACACTTTATTCAGAGATGGTAGAGATTCCATGTTGAGAATTTGGGACCTTATGATACTGAAAGAATCATTCAATCCCATGAGGAAGTGATGAATCTTCTCACTTTCCTTTTCTGCTAGGAATTCTTTAGCTGTTCCACATGTGCACTCAGGTATTGCAGAGTAATCATCAAGCTCATCCCATAATGATTTTAGTTGGGTAAAATATGTAGCAACAGACATTGATTCCTGTTGCAGGAGTGAAATTTCTCTCCTCAACTCATGTATCCGTGGCACGTTTCCTTGAGAGTATCTCTCTCTCAAGTCCTTCCATACTTCTGATGCGTTGTCAGTATAAGCAACACTCCTTTGAATCTCAGGTGCTAAAGAGTTAAAGATCCAAGAAACTACCATGGAATTGACTGCTTCCCAGATTTCTTGAGCCTTCAAATCATTATCTTCTGGTTTTGCTAGAGTTCCATTGATGAAACCCAGTTTGTGCTTGGCTCTGAGTGCATTGATCATACCTCTCTTCCAAGTTGGATAGTTGTCTCCGGTAAGAAGACATCCTGTAAGGTTTATTCCAGGATTATCACCACCATTGAGATGGAATGGTGATGTTGGATCTGCTGGATTAATTGATGAAGAACCTTCACCCTTCTTTGAAGTATCAGACATCTTTGCGAGAACGTGATTAATGATCAGTGCTCTGATACCATGTAAACTTATTAGAATAAGACTTAATTTGTGCAGCTAGCAATTGTGCTTAGTCTGCGAGAGTATCTTTCATTGATGCAGATATGGGTATATATATACAACTTAATAATGACTAGTTCTCCTAGGACTAGAATTGAGAAACATCTATGTCCTGATACAAGTAGGAACATCTAAGTCCTAATACAAGTAGGACTAGGTTTGATAGAGTGAGTAGGATTCTTCTTCAACAGTTCTCCACCATCAAACGCCGCCGAAGGCCAAGAATCGTAGCAGCAATTCTTTTCGGCGAACCCGACACCACCACTTCTTCACTCAAGTCCGCCACGAAGTTGGGCTCCTGACGCCGGCGAACCCAACCAGCCGTGTCAAACCACCGTAGACGCCTTCACCGAAGAGAATCGAGTCCCAACCCGTCGACCCGAATCGCACCAGACCGTTTCAATTCTGACGTCCAAGCCTCGATTAGTCATTCCACTGCCGAAACTCTCATCCCCTACCACCGGAGAACCGTTCCTAGCCCTCTTCGCCGTCGTTCACCACAGATTTCGTCACGACCCGGCCAGCCTCCCAGCAACCCGCGACCTCCGTCCTTCCACGCGTTTCAGCTTTTAACTTTGAGTCAGGTAATTTATTTCTTCAATCCCTTACTTTTCCTTTAGTCCATAGTTGAGTCACTAACCGTTTTTTTTTCTCTCTCTTTTAGATGAGTCTTTATTCTTTAACAGGTTTTCAAACTTACGGTTTGGGCACTAGTCTAAACTAAAATCATATTCCTTCCGTCCCGTAAAAAATGTTGTGTTTGATTTTGATGTTTCAAGTTGTAGTATTTGACTCAAAATTTTATGAAGATAAATAAGGAAAATAATTCAATATATATATATATATATATTTATATTGAAAGTTTAGATTATAAATTATGAGAAATATATGGATCATTCAACTTTACATGTCTTAGAATTCATAAAAATAAATTTTAGATTAAATACTGTGAAAACAACAAAAAAAACTGCAATTTTTATGGTACAGAGGGAGTAATTGTTTTCTACCCTCTTTAATGATTTATTGTGTTTTTTCTTATCTTTCGTTGATTTTATCTATTATAATTCTTAAAGATTCATTTAATTTATTTTCTTGAATTTTGAATGATTTCTTTTTTTTTTGTTATTTATTTCTAACATTTCTTTTATTTGTGAACAAACAAGTAAAAATATAAAATGAACCCGTATACTAATTGTGGGTATTAATTTTTTTAATTTAATATTTAATTGACTAGCGGATCTAGAACTTTCATAGACCAATTTTTAGATTTCTAATCGACATAGAAAAAATGATTGTTGGCGACTGTCATTCAAAACATCGTCACTATAAAAATGGAACTATCTTAAAACATGCAAACCCCTGAAAAAATAGAGAATGATATACTTGTTGTAAGATTGAGTGTAGGGAATTCAAACTTCCATAAACTATTAATCATGTCTAATCAAAGTTTGTAAATGTAAAGTGTCACTACGTAGATCTTTGAGAAGTTCATAGCGGCGTTGAAATGATTGAGGTCGTTTAGAAGATGAGGCCGTTTCAAGCCGTTACAAATTCCACTCCGGTGGCTTTGTCAAAGCGGAGCTGAAGCGGCAACAACTCATTCAACTCCCCTTTTTGTGAATCAGTTTTTAAAATTTATCCGCTTCTCTCTCGCCTCTCACTTTCCCTTTAATTGTTTCACCGCTTCTCTCTTCCCCTTCGTTAATTATTTCACCACCATTTCTCTCTCTTTCCATTCTTTAATTTTTTCACCACTACGTGGAAGTTGCAACATTTACCGCGGCGTTACCGCGGCGGAGGCCGGTAAGCAACATTTATCGAGGCGTTACCGCGCCGGAGGCGCGGTAAAGCGACTTACGCGGCCTATTGCGCGTGGCGCGCGATAACGTCATTGCAACTTTACGTAGTGCCTCTCTCATCCGCTCATTCTCTATCTCACATTTACATCTCTCAATTAATTTCTGTCGCCTTCCACCTTCACCATTCTCTCTCTCTCTCAATTTTTTATTCTCTCTGTTTATCTCCCTCGCCTTGTTCATCCATCTCTTTGCCAAAAAATCTTTAGATCGGTTATGTGTAGAACGAGCTCCCTCAAAGTTCAACACCGCAAATTTAGGCTCCTATCAAAGTTAAACGGCGGCGAGATCGGCTCCATCTTCCAGATCTGGGTTATGGTGAGATCTTTCCAAATCTAATTTCTTTTTTAAGAATATGAGTTTTTCTTTAAGGGTTTCTTTCCGGATCTGATTTTTTTTGAAGATTCTGAGTTGTTTTCTGGCGGCCTTCTCCTCGGCATCCGAATCTACACGGTGAACAAGAGCATGGAGAAGATGAAACTTAGATCTGATTTTTTTGAAGTATCTCTGTTTTTTCTTTCATAGGTTTCATTTCGGATCTGATTTGTTTTTAAGAATTCGAGTTGTTCTTTGTTTTTTGATTTTATTCTATGATTTAGATGAAGATTGTGTTGTATCTTATGAGTTTTTGGATGAAAATTGCTAGTTGTTCCTTTTGTTCTAGGCTTGTATTTTTCCGGTTTTGTATTTGACGGATTTGTCAAAATGTTTGATGCATTCATCTGATGAAATGATGAATTTGAACCCAGATCTGGAATTTGTTTCCAGATCTGTGTTTTTTTTATTCACCAAATTCGTCGTAGCGGCTGAGAAACGGCCATTCCGTTACAATTGAAGCGGACTTGTTGCTAACCTCAATTCAGAGCGGCCGATTTCGTAGCGGCTGTTGTAACGTCCATTTCCGTTACGATTGGAGCGGCACCGTAACTGAATTTGCGCTACAAAACACTCTTAAAAAAACTGCAATTTTTATGGTACGAGAGGAGTAATTGTTTTCTACCCTCTTTAATGATTTATTGTGTTTTTCTTATCTTTCGTTGATTTTATCCATTATAATTCTTAATGATTCATTTAATTTATTTTCTTGAATCTTGAATGATTTCTTTTTTGTTTTGTTTTATTTCTAACATTTCTTTTATTTGTGAACAAACAAGTAAAAATATAAAATGAACCCGTATACTAATTGTGGGTATTAAAAATTTTTAATTTAATATTTAATTGACTAGCGGATCTAGAACTTTCATAGACCAATTTTTAGATTTCTAATCGACATAGAAAAAATGATTGTTGGCGACTGTCATTCAAAATATCGTCTCTATAAAAATGGAACTATCTTAAAACATGCAAACCCCTAAAAAATAGAAAATGATATGCTTGTTGTAAGATTGAGTGTAGGGAATTCAAACTTCCATTAACTATTATTCATGTCTATTAAAAGTTTTTAAATGTAAAGTGTGTGTGTGTATGTCTATATATCTATTATAAAATTTACTCCCTCCATCTGCAAAAGATTGTAACATTGTTTTAACAGTTTCACAGAATTTAGTCTATAATTTTTTTAATGAATGTATAGACATTGAAAATCAATTTTTTCATGTGTATCATAATTTGAAATTTAAATTTTATAAATATATTGTTTTCTGAACTTTTTTCTTCAATATTTATCTTTGTTAAAATTTGGGTCAAATATTGAATCTTGAAACAATAAAGTCAAATGCTACAATTTTTGGCAAACGGAGGGCATATATACAAATGATTAAAAATACAAAAAAGGAAAAGGAAAGATTTAATTAGCTTATTATAATTATAATATATATAATATAATATACATATATATAATACTCCATCCGTCGTTAAATAATAGATACATTTGTGTTTGTTATTTATAGTATTTAATCTATATTTTTTCATGTATGTTTAGAAATTTAAATTTAAACAATTCACATGCATATCATAATTTGAAGTATAAATTTTTTAAATATATTTTAATTTAAGTTTTTTCATTTTAAATATTTGAGTCAAATATTAAATTTGAAATGTGAAAACAAATGTATACATTTTTTTAATACATAGGGATGCTTTGTAGCGGTTGTAAATTACAAAATTAAGAATCGATAATAGATTTATAGAGCTGTAATGGACTCACATATACAATTTCTTTGCATTTAGGCTACCACACTAAAGATGAAAAAGTGACAAAAACATATATATGAGTGAAACTTTAGGGAGAATCTAGAAAAAATCTAAAAGTTAGGGGGAATTAAACCCTTAGATAAGGTAAAGAAAAATGAAAGAATTACGAAAGAACAATATCATATGAGTGAAACTTTAGGGACAATCTGGGAAAAATAAAAAAGTTCGGTTAAACCCTTAGATAAAGTAAAGAAAAAAAAGGAAGAAGACAATTGATGAAAAAAGACAAAATCATACTATAGTAAACTTAAGAGACTATCTAAAAAATCTATAAGTTAGGTTAAGATAAGGTAATTAACCCTTAGATGAAGTAATGGAAAAAAAGGAAGAAAACGAAATGGTACTATTCATCTACAATACTATTTTTCATAAATATATAGAAACAAGATTTTATTGTCCGCTCTCCCAACGGGTTTTAGTTGTAACGTCCTGTCAGAATTAGATAAGACTAAAATATTAAAGGAAAAAATGATAAATGATAAAGTAAATAACGACTACAGATAAAAAAACTTTGTCTATTTTTTTTGTCTCCACATTTTACAATATTATATCTAGAACTTTTCAAGTTTACATCCAGAGCTTAAATGTAAAAGTTCATTGAAAACATTCTAAGTTTGAGGTCTTAAGTGTTTACTAAAGTTTACTTGTAACAGTAAATTAGGAAGTTCACCCTTTTAACCAAGGGAAGAAGAATAAGAAGAAGAAAAAAAATGGTAGCACATTTAGCTACATGTCTCCTACTATTCATCAACAATATTCACTACGTGGGTGAAACGGGCCTTACTGCGGCCTCCTCCGCAGTAGCGCCGCGGTAACAACTGCGGGGAGGGCCGCGGTAATTCCCGCAGTAAATAAGCTCGCGGTAGAGGCCTTACCGCGCCCCAAGCCGCAGTACTACCGCGGCCTTACCGCGCCCCAGGCCGCAGTAACTATTTTAAATAATTTAAAAAAAACGATGAATTCGGATGAATATTCATCCGAATTCATCCACAAAACCCAGAAAAATTCAGAAATTCATCTGAAGAAGAAGAATAACAGGATAGAAGAAGAAGAAGAAGAAGAAGAAGAAGAAGAAAGAAGAAGAAAGAAAGAACAGAAGAAGAAGGGAGAATGAGATAACTAAAAGGAGAAGAGACAAAGAAAGAAGAAGAGAAGGAAAAGAGAAAAAAAACGGGAGAAGAAGAAGAAAGGAAAAAAGAATGAATGAAAGAAAGAAAGAAGGAAAAGATGAAAAAAACGGGAGAAGAAGAAAGAAAGAAAGAAAGAAAGAAAGAAAGAAGGAAAGAAGAAGAAAGAAGGAAAAGATGAAAAAAAAGCGGGAGAAGAAGAAGAAGGAAAGAAAGAAAGAAGAAGAAGAAGATGAAAATGGGAGAGGAAGAAGAAGTAGATGAAGGATGAAGATGAAGATGAAGGAATATGAAGAAAAGAAAAGCAGGAGAAAAAATGAAAAAAACTACTCGTGGCCTTACCGCGCAAAGGACAGCGGTAAAATAATTTTACCGCGCTACTGCCGTTGGATTGGCCGCATAAACTGTAACATTGTCACTTTACCGCGTCCAACGTTTTACCACGGCCTTAGGCGCGGTAAAGGCCGCGGTAAAACGTGTATCACGCACACGTAGTGATTACTTTCATAAATGAATAGAGTAGTAAAGTAATATAATATCTCTATATAATTTTTTTTAAAAAAAAGATAAAGAAAATATTCAAACTTATTGCAGAATTGATAGCATAATATCTAAGATCTAAATTAATATTCATAATGTCTTGTGAAATAAATGTGTATATAATATATGTATATAACTTGTTGTACTTGATTATAAATTCAAATCAATAATATTTCTTAATCTCCAAACATCATGCATAATCAAATGTATCACATTTTCTTGTAGGTGTAAAAAGAAATGATGGCTCAAAAGTGGAAAGGTAAGCATGCTTCGGACGTCATAGGTCATAAACCAGAGCAAGTATGGCTTTTGCTAGAAGATTTCTTCGGCCTTGACAAGTGGTTTCCAACCATGACCACTTGCCTTCCTGTCCAAGGCACCTCCGGGCAGGTGGGATGTGTTCGTTTCTGTGCCGAATTCCAGACTCCGGTGGACAAGCCGGGGCAAACCAGAGTGAACTGGACAGAAGAGAATCTGGTTACCAATGATCAAGGTGAAATGAGCATTGGCATCTCCATGTTTGATGGAACTCTTGGATTCAAGAACTACCTGTCGGAGATGAAAGTTGTGGAGAAGGAAGGTGGTGGGTGTGAGGTTTAGTGGGTTTATGAAGTTGATCCGGTGGAGGGTGGACGGCGGAGGATGTGGCGGCGCTTGTGAACACGGCTGTTAAAGGGATGGGGAAGAAAATGGAAACGATTCTTGGTGAGTACAACGAGATTTTCTGCAACGTCTGATTATACTGATACACCAGTTTGCTACTTGCATGAATTTGTAATGCATCTCCGATTTTCTGTAGTTTATAAGTTTGTTTCATTTCATCTGGGAGACTGGGAGTTGTGTTCTGTTGTGTGTTTGTTATGTCGATCAGGTTGCAAGATTTTTGCGGTTCTGTAATTTCATAGCTCCACTCTCTTCCTGTTGTGATGCTCTTTAAATATGTGAATGGAAAAAATTGGAGAAATGGACTAATTTGACGTTTTTAAAGTTTTTTACTCTAAAACTCATAATATATGTGTTAATGCCAAAGGATTAACATTAATTAGAAATAGGATTGGGATTAGAGAATCATACGAGAGGTTGTCCGAGAAGGTGGGCCTCCCGAAGGGGAAGAATCCTGACATGGTGGGGTGGAAAGTGGCTCGGCTGGTTGTTCCGTCCTTGTAGCTCTTCTCCTTCGATATGCTGCTTCCAACTCCAGATGAGCACCTGGTACGACACTCCGACGCTCAAGTCAGTTCTCACTTCACAAAGTAGCCGAGGCACAGAAAGTTGAGAGTAAAGTAAGGGGATTCTGTCTAAGTTTTCGTGGATAAGACGAGGCGAGTATGAGGGTATTTATAGGGGTTGGGGAGGTATGGGCAGCGGTATGGGCAGCGGTATGGGCTGGGGACCGGTGTCACCCGCGCATAGTGAAGGGGTACTGTAGCCCCAAGGCAAGGATAGTGGCTCGGCCTAAAGGCCTGGCTGAGTGGCCCGGCTTAAATCCCTGGTGGTGTCCTCAGGCTCTGTGGGCCGCAACGCCTGGAGCCGGCCCGTGGCGTGGGCCGCTGGGCCCAAACCCTCGGCCCTCACCATTAGCCCCCGAGGCGCCTTGTCCAGGAGGATAGGACGAGGCGCCTTGTCATGCTTAAGAAAGTATCCGTTACGCCACGTGTCGCTCCCGCGTTGGTCGCGCCGCGGCGATTCGCGTTTTCAGCGGTCTATAAATAGCGAGTTAACGCTTTCAAGCTCACTTTTCGCGTTCTTTGCTTCCTCGCGCTTGGCTTCTTTCGGTTTTCCTCTGTTTCTCCGTTTCGACCGGCTCGACCATCTCGCTCGTCCAACTTCACATATTTTCCAGGTATGATTTCTTTTTCTAATTCGATTCGTTCTTCTGTTGGTTCCTCCTCAGGGAGATGGCCGGACGATTCCACTGATGGGGGATTCGTCTCGGCTCGCTTCCTTGGCTCTCCCCAGGTTCATAGCATGTCAAAGCGCCCCGGAAAAGAGGTTTGTAGGGAAAGCGGCCCGTCGTCCAAGAGGCCGAGGGTCGAAAAGCACTGCCCGAGTCCCCTGATGACATCAAGTCTAAAATGACGGGGAAGTTTGCGCGCCGGCTGGCGCTAAAGTTCAGCTTCCCCGAAGAAATGGACTGGCGAGACCCGGGCTCGTCCGACAGGGCCAACAGGCCGAAGGAGGGCGAGTTCGGCGTATACTCCGTCTACTTCGAGATGGGCATGCGCCGCCGCTCGGGAGTTTGAGACCTCGGTGCTTGGTACATATGACCTAGCGCCGAGCCAGCTGGTGCCCAACTCATGGAGGCACATCATCGGGTTTAAACTCTTCGCCCTGTCAATGGGCTTCCAACCTACGTCCCAGCTGTTCCGCCACGCTTACAAGATTTCGGTCAGTGGAAGCGGCGGGGGACATTGGTATCACCTTGCCCACCGCTCGCAGTTGCTAACTCCGGGCCCGACGTCGAACCACGGATGGAAGAAGAAGTTTCTCTTCGTCCAGACGCCCCGCTCGGCTGGGTTTAGGACTTCCTGGAGGACGGTCGAGTCCGAGCGGGGCGTGAACTCGATCGGTGAAAGTTCCCTCTTTGGGCAAGAGGTGCAGCTCTGAGTCGAGGCTGCGAAGGAGGGCTCGCCCGGCCTTTTCCGATTGAGGCCGTTCTTGAAGCCGGGTGGGCTGAACTCCCGAGAGGAGGTGCCTGATTTGGACGAAGCGCATCGGCTTGCTTCGGGCCGAGGTAGTCCCTCACCAGTGGGTGCATCGTCCGGAGCGCCACATAATTTTATTAAAATGCCCGACGAAAGCGGCTCGGACGATACGCCTCATCCATTTCTTTAACTTAGCAAATATTGTACCTTGCTTGGTGGAGTACCTTAACGTGTTTTTAACATCCTCCTTATTTCTTACTCAGGTTCAAACATGGACGCCTTCGAGAAGGCCGAGGCGAAGCCTTCATGGCGTCGCCCGTCCTTCCCAGACCCGGGAGGATCTCAAGAAAACGGCCGAGGAGGCGTTGGCCGAGCTGAAGAGAAGCATCCCGGCCAAATTGATGAGGCTAAGGCCGCCTTCCTGGAGAGCAACCAGTATAAGCAAATGAGGGCCAAGGACAGGGGCGAAGTACCGGCTCGCCGTCGCCGACGTGGTCGAGGTGTTCGGGGAGGTTTACCCCGGGCTCGACCTTACTCCCATCCAGTCTCTCCCGAACAAGGAGAAAGCGGTGGAGAGCCGAGCCGCTTACCGTGTCCCCAAAGACTCGCCCCTCTACAATGCCCTCTACGATTACAACTCCGAAGAAGAGGAGGAAGGGGACGAGGCCCCGAGGAGCATCCGGGCGCGAGGCTCTTCTCATGCGTAGTTCAATTTTTCTTAAGTTCAATTTATGCCCGAGCCACTTGGGCTCGTGGCTCTGAACAGAGTAGGGTCTGTAATAATACTCTTAATTTTTACTAAGTTCAATTTATGTCCGAGCCACTTGGGCTCGTGATTCTGAACAGAATTTAGGGTTTGTAATAATTTTTCCTCGTAACATTTCTCGTCAATTTACTACTGCCTTCCCTCCCTTTTTATACTTCATTCTTTTAGCCGAGCCACATCAATGGCCCGGCACATAATACTCATTTCTTCGAATAACGGTCCGTACACTTTCCGTCCTTCAAACTAAGCATAATATTTTTGTAGGCACTCCGCATTCCAGGCGCGGTTAATCATTGTCCCGTCTGGTTTCCCCAGTCTATATGCCCCTTTCCCCAATTCATCGATAATCAAATAGGGGCCTTCCCATTTTGGGGTACATTTACCCTCAGCATGATCTTGTTGAGTTGTGGCCGTGCTCCGAAGCACAAGGTCCCTGTCTGGAACCTCCTCGGCCTAATTTTAGCGTCGTAGTACCTCTTTATTCTCTGTTGATAGGCCCGGCTATGCTGCTCGGCCTTGTCACGGGCTTCGTCCAATAAGGTCGAGGCTAGTGCAAACCTCTTCATTGTTTTCCCCTTGAGAACCAGGTGACCCGGAGGGAGGGGACTGCCAACTCGGCGGGCGTCACGGCATCCATTCCATACGTAAGGGCGAAAGGGTGTTACCGTTGATTCGCGGGCGTTGTTCTCATCGCCCACAAAACCTCGAGCAAGAGGTCGGCCCACGCTCCTTTCGCCTCTTCCAATTTCTTGTTGATGGCGTTCTTGATGGCTTTGTTGGCTTCTACCAACCCATTACTTTGAGGATGCGCCACGGCCGCATTGCAATGCTTGATTCCTAAGCCTGCCAAAAAGGCCTCTATTCGACGACCCGTAAATTGCTTTCCTTGGTCGGTCACTATCTCCGGGGCACCCCAAGCGACAAATTATGTCATCGAAGATCATATCGATCACGTCATCTTGCACGATACTTGATAGGGCCACGGCTTGACCCACTTGGTGAAATACTCAACGGCCACCAAGACAAAGCTGTCTACGTCGTGGGGCCATGGGGAAGGGCCCAAAATGTCCAAGCCCCATTTTGCGAAGGGCCAAGGAGCCTGAATGGGGGTCAGAGGTTCGGGCGGCCTCCTAGGAGTGTTAGCAAAGCGTTGGCACTTGTCACATTTCTTAGTGTACGCCTCTACGTCCGCCTTCATATTTGGCCAGAAGTAGCCGGCCCTCTTCAGCCTTCGCAAAACAGTTCGGGGCCACGGTGGTTACCACATATCCCCTCATGCACTTCAGCAATGGCGATTTGTGCCTCATCAATCCCGGGCATCTTAGGTACGGGTCGAGGCCGAAGGACTTTCGGTAGAGATCGCTGAAGGAGAGATAGAAAGCAGGCCGCTTGGACCACTAACTTATGTGCCTCCCTGGCATCATCCAACAACTCCCCTGTCTCTAGGTAGTGCGCAATTGGGGCGCGCCGATCTCCTTCGGCGAAGAGAATGCCGACCTGCTCCCCCTCGATGGGCGGGGCTCCCGGAGTTTCGATATATACCTCAAAGATTTCTTCGGTTCCGGCGGCCAGGCGCGCTAGGGCGTCGGCCTCGGCGTTTTCGCAACGAGGGACTTTAGTGATCGAGGCACTGCGGAAGTGCTGCTGAGCCTGTGCAACCAACCTTTGATATTTTTCCATCTTTGGCTCTTTGGTCGCGTACAGTTCGGCAGATTGGCCCACTACGAGTTACGAATCAGTATAGATTTCTAAAGCAGTGCCCACTATTTTGGCCAATCGCGGGGGCCATCAATACGGCCTCATATTCCGCTTTGGTTGTTGGTAGTGGGAACATCAATCGGCCGAGTGGACAGTTCGATACTTTCACAGGCCTCGGAGTATCACTCCAACTCCTGCCCGGCTTTATTGGAGGAGCCATCCACAAAGGCGACCCGCCTGCGCCTCCGTCGGCGCTTCGTCCCTTTCCTTGCCCGCCCCGTAGCCGCGCACAAGTCGGCCAAGGTTCGCGACTTAATGGCTTTTGGGGTGTGAAGTCAATGTGGAACTCGTGAGCTCCATACTCCATTTACTCATTCGCCACGAGAGATCAGGCTTGGTGAGGCACGCTCGGAGGCGTGCTAGACATCACTTTAATGGGGTGGGCCTGGAAGTAGGGGCGTAGCCTTCTGGCGCTCACAATCACGGCGAGAGCCTCCTTCTCGACATTGGAGTAATGGGGCTCTCCCCCTTGTAAGACTCTGCTAACGAAGTAGACGGGAGTTGTTCTCTACCAACTTCCCGGACTATGCATGACTAAGCTATCATTTGGAGTACGAAGTGTAGAGCGACAAAGTTTCCCCCGGTTGGGGCGGATGTAGCGTGGGTAGTTGGGCTAAGTGCTCCTTAATCTTGGCGAATGCCTCGTCACATTCCGCCGTCCACTCGTACTGCTTCTTTCTAAGTAACCGGAACAGGGGGAGGCACCTCTTCGACGAATTGGAGAGGAACCGGCCGAGGGACGCCATGCACCCAACAGCTGTTGGAGTTCCTTAATTAGTGGGAACTTCCATGGCTCGGATAGCTTCAACCTTATCGGGATTAGCTTCAATCCCCTCTCGGTTATCAGGAAGCCGAGGAACTTGCCTGATTCGACCCCAAACACACACTTTTTAGGGTTGAGGCGCATTTTATATTCCCGAAGAACGGCAAAGGTTTCACGGAGGTCATCGACATGATCCCGCTTCGTTTTGCTCTTAACTAGCATATCATCCACATACACTTCAACATTCCTCCCGATCTGCTTCTCAAACATTCGATTGACGAGGCGCTGGTATGTCGCCCCGGCGTTTTTTAGGCCGAAGGGCATCATTTTGTACCCAAAAATGCCCAAGTCAGTTATGAAAGCGGTCTTCTCTACGTCGCTCGGCTCCATAAAGATTTGATTGTAACCGCTATACGCATCCATGAAAGATAATAATTCGTGCCCAGAAGTGGCGTCAACCAATGTATCGATACGAGGGAGAGGGAAAGGGTCCTTTGGACATACTTTGTTCAAGTCTGTGAAATCTATACACATTCTCCATGTCCCGTCAGTTTTCTTTACAAGGACAACATTCGCGAGCCACAAAGGATAATAAACTTCAACGATGAAGCCCGCCGCTAGGAGCCTCTCCACTTCTGCCTGAATGGTCGCCCTTCTTTCCATATTGACGCCTCGTCTCCTTTGGATGACTGGCTTGGCGTCGGCCGGAATGCTCAACTTGTGAGTAATAACCTTGGGGTCTACCCCTGGCATATCTGCCGTGCTCCATGCAAAAATGTCTTTAAACTCCCTCAACAAGTCCTTCAACTTCTCCTCTTCCTCGGTTGGTAACTTGGTGCCAATCCTGGTGACCTGCTCCGGCAAGTCCGTGACCATCACTTCCTTCAGTTCCTCGGCTGCCGAGCCCCTCGGCCTTTTCTCCTCATCCCTGAGATCGAAGTTGTCCGTGGACAGGTCAATCAAATCCAACGGAGTTAGATAGCCATAAAATCGTTCTAGACTTTTTACCAGGGGGGCCGGGAAGGCCGAGTCACTCGGAGGACGAGTGTGAATGATGATTGGCCCTCGTGAAGTTGGAAGGCGTACTTCCATGGTCTTCGGCCTCAAGTGCAGGTCGAGCAGAGATTGAGTGTGTATCCCGAGAATAACATTGTAGGGGCTTGGTGACTTGACCACCTTAAAGCATACTTCAGCCACGGTGAGGGGACACCCTCTTTATCTAAGTCACTGGCGATGCATCTTGGCAGAGTGACGGTGCAGCAGTATGGGGTTGTTGTTCGGCCCATAGACCGGCATAGTACACTTCTTTGAGAGTGCCCTGGATCTCTGGCTCATCATGCGAAACGCATGACAAAACAATATGTCGGGCTGAGCCCCCGTGTCAATTAGAATTCTTTTTACCCTGTACCCCGCTATCTCCGCCTCAATGGTGAGGGGGTTCTTGTGTGGGAGGAGCGCCTCGGCCTCAGGGCCATTATCAAAAATTATCGGGGCGCAATTAGGGGCCACGAGGAGGTTATTCACCTGCTCCGGCCGGGCCCTTTCATCCGGATGATCAAGGATCATGTGGATTATGGGCGCTGTCCTCCCTTCTTTGGGCGTCCTTCGGGCGTGAGCCCTCCGGCTCCTCTTTCTTTGGGGTGATCTGCAAGGCGTGGCCTTGACAAACGAGGAGTTTGCCTTGTTGGATCATTTCCTCAATGAGCTGCGAGCTCATGGCGGTTCTCAGTCACGTGACCGTGGTCACGGTGGTATTTGCAGTACAACTTCTTGTTCCTCTGCTCTGGGGGGGACCTCATGGCACGAGGCCTTTCAAAGCCTTGCTGCCGTTCGAGGACGGCGAGGATCTGCTCTCTAGGAGCGTTAAGGGGGGTGAACATGTCGGGCGCTGGGAAGCGCGGATTAAAAGAGCCACCACCCCTCTGACCTCCTCGGCCGGGTCTGAGTGACCCCCTCGGCGGAATCCGTCCGTTGGCGCTTCGAGCGATCATCGGCTTGCGCCTGATTATCGGCCTTTCTGGCCTGTAAGGTATCCTCCAAATTGATGAAGGGTTCCGCCCGCTCATAGAATTCCAGGAGGGTCCTGGGTGCTCGTGCTGCGACGTCTCTCCCAAAGGGTGTCACGGGATTGACGCCTGCTGAGGCTGCGTAGGTGGCCACCTCGTCGGACACATTAGTCATCTCGGCAGGCGATCGTTGAAACGGTTGATGTAGCCCCTGAGTGGCTCCTGTATGTCCTGTGCCACGTCACTGAGTCCGAGGGGGATCCTCCTCATCCTCATTTTGCCGAGGTACAGGCTGATGAACATTTTCTTCAACACTTCCCAGGTTGTCGCAGTCCCTGGGGTGATCATGGAGTACCATAATCGAGCCACCCCATTCAGACTCTGGGGGAAAGCTCGGGCCAGAGCAACATCATCGTAGCCCACCCATCTCATTTTATCCTCGAAGATCTGTGCGTCATCCTCGAGGTCAGTCGACCTGTCGTAGAGGCCGAAGTCTGGGAGGTTCATAGGCTGGACAGGCTGGGGCATCAGGACCCTGTTGTACTGTTGCTGCGCCGCTGCTGCGGCCTGTTGGGCTTGCAATAGGGCCACTTGGGCTTGAAGCTGACGGCATTGTTCCTGCTGTGCTTGGAGGTACCACTCCAAGGGCCGAAGTCTGGGGCAGTGTGCCCAAGGTGGCTGAAACGGCCGGGTCGACCCCCGTGTGGGGTGTCTGGAAAGGGCTGGGGCCAAAGCCTTGGAGCCTCATGAGGAGGTCATTTGGCAGCATTCCGGTGCTTAGGCCAAATGGCTGGGGTCCCGGAAGGGCGTTGGGGCGAATGTCGTCGTCAGAATCGACGTTGGAGTAGATACCGGGGTGGTATGCGCTGTGGCGTGAACAGTAACCACGGAGGGCGTGGCACTTGGTGCAGGGATATTCCTGCAAGAGGGGCATTCGAATTAGAATGCGTTTGTGCATAGTCTGGGGCCGTGGCCCACATAACTAGCGTTGGTACTGGCCCGTAGGCACTTACGTTTGCATTTGCCGGAGGCGGTTTGGGCGAAAGTCGGCGGCGGAGTTTCGGGGAGCGACCCCTTCACCTGCCGCCGTCGCTATGTTGCGCGACCCCCCTGTCGGGGCAGTCGGCTCGGATCTAGATGGAGTGGGGCTCCTAGTAATGGGGCCTGAACTGGCCGTAAGGATTGCCTCCGTGCCCGTAGGCAAGCTAGTGTCAGATGGCGAGTAACCCTTGGATCTGAAATCGGGCCCCACGGTGGGCGCCAAATGTTAATGCCAAAGGATTAACATTAATTAGAAATAGGATTGGGATTAGAGAATCATACCTGAGAGGTTGTCCGAGAAGGTGGGCCTCCCGAAGGGGAAGAATCCTGACATGGTGGGGTGGAAAGTGGCTCGGCTGGTTGTTCCGTCCTTGTAGCTCTTCTCCTTCGATATGCTGCTTCCAACTCCAGATGAGCACCTGGTACGACACTCACGCTCAAGTCGGTTCTCACTTCACAAAGTAGCCGAGGCACGAGAAAGTTGAGAGTAAAGTAAGGGGATTCTGTCTAAGTTTTCGTGGATAAGGCAGGCGAGTATGGGGGTATTTATAGGGGTTGGGAGGTATGGGCAACGGTATGGGCAGCGGTATGGGTGGGGGACAGTGTCACCGCGCATAGTGAAGAAGTACTGTAGCCCCAAGGCAAGGATAGTGGCTCGGCCTAAAGGCCTGGCTGAGTGGCCCGGCTTAAATCCCTGGTGGTGTCCTCAGGCTCTGTGGGCCGCAACGCCTGGAGCCGGCCCGTGGCGTGGGCCGCTGGGCCCAAACCCTCGGCCCTCACCATTATGTTTAATATCAATAAATTTACTTATTTGGGAATGAATATTTTAGTCACATTTTACCCCCTCAGTCCTAAATAGGTTGTGATCACTTTTACTCCATCTATCCCATGTAGGTGGTCACGACATCAAAATATTTTTGTTCCAAATTAAATGACCAGTTTCCACTTTTTAGTTTAGTCTATTTTTACTCTTACAATACACTCACTTAAAGGCTCTACGGAGTGGATTGAGAGGAGTTAAAATGAATTTGGAATGCGGTAATGATGAAAGTTTATGTAAAATGAGTTAATGATCAAAGATAATTTTAATCTATACAAAAAAGTTAAAAGTGACAATACACTTAGGACGAAGGGAGTAATAAGTTCGGGAGTTTGTTTCCAAAACAATTTGTAATGACAATAAGTTTGGGACGAAGAGAGTAATTGATTAGATTTATTCAGCGGCACAACTTCTCTTTGTAGATTTAGGAATTATAAATAGTTGATGAGATTTGACGAAGAATTAACTTAATTCTCTTTTTTTAAAAATCTTACAACATATATACTACTAGAAAATGGTGCAAAACTAATAGCTTGGACCGACTGCATTTTTACTCTCGGTAAGAACTGTTGGGGTTATGGGAGCGTGGACAAACAACACAAACAATATTTTTCACCGTGACGATTCCACGACCTTTCTTCACTATCAATCAATCAATAATTACACACACACACACCAATCTTTATCACACAAGACTATCACCAATGGCCAATCACACAAATAAAAGCTCTCTGCCTTACAACATAAACTTGCTCAACACACACACCTCAACTCATGCATGCGGCTATCTCTCTCTCAACCTAAAGTCAACTAACACACCTATTTATATAAAACAATATAAACCTAAACCTAATAGGACACGCACACTTGCACATTACTAAACATGGATTCTTCAAATCCAAATTAAATCGGGCCCAACAAGGTATAGTCCACTAGACATAACTAATTAGACTAATCACAATATTAGTCCTCAAACTTTCAACTCTTTATAATTTGAGTCAATTCCAACAATCTCCACGTTGACTCAAATTATCTTTTCAACTCCACCTTTTCACCAAATCCACAAACTTGATATTCTTGCTTGTAGGAACCTTCACATCCGCAACGTCAGTCTTTGGCTCTCCTCTAACAACTGTGCTTCCGACCAACTCATATAAATTTTTGGAGTTCTTTACTCCCTTCATCACAATCAATGCGTTCTTCGAGATTCTCAAACCTCCACCTCGAACAGAAAATCCATAACTCAATTTATCCAGTTTGCCAAGTGAAATCAAGTTCCTTCTAAATTTTGGAACGTACCTTACATCACCAAGTGTCTTTGTACTTCCATCATGCAACTTGATCTTCACGTTGTCAATCCCTTCAATTCTTTCTTCTCCGCTATTACTCAAATAAATTGGCCTATCACATGGCTCAAATTTTATGAACCACTACGTGGGGAAGACAAAAGCTATTGCGGCCCTTACTGCGGTTTGGGCCGCAATAAGCCCATTTACGCAGTAAATGGCGTAGTTGCTGGCGCAGTAAGAATTTACTGCGGCCAAGGCCGCAGTAAATTTTTTTTTAGGGTTTAAACTCCCCTTTCTTTTCATCCGCCGCACAATTCTTCTTCATCTTCTCCGTTTTTCTCTGTTCTTCTTCTTCTTCTTCCTCTTCTGTTTCTTCTTCTTCTTCCTCTTCTTCTTCTTCTTCTTCTGTTTCTTCTTCTTCTTCTTCTTCTTCTTCTTCTTCTTCTTCTTCTTCTTCTTCTTCTTCTTCTTCTTCTGTTTCTTCTTCTTCTTCTTCTTCTTCTTCTTCTTCTTCTTCTTCTTCTTCTTCTTCTTCTTCTTCTCTTCTTCTTCTTCTTCTTCTTCTTCTTCTTCTTCTTCTTCTTCTTCTTCTTCTTCTTCTTCTTCTTCTTCTTCTTCTTCTTCTTCTTCTTCTTCTTCTTCTTCTTCTTCTTCTTCTTCTTCTTCTTCTTCTTCTTCTTCGTCTTCGTCTTCTTCTTCTTCTTCTTCTTCTTCTTCTTCTATGTTTCTTCTTCTTCGCCGCTGCTCAACCATATATCGCTGCTCCACCACCACCGCTCCACCGTCGATGTCGCCGCAACTTGGTCACCATTCATCCAAAATCTGGGTTTTTTGGAATTGTGGATGAATCCGGATGAATATATTCATCCGGATTCATCAATTTTTTTAAATAAAAAATCATTCTACTGCGGCTGTACCCGCAGTGAGGGACCTAACTGCGCCAATATTTACTGCGGCATCTACTGCGGCCCATCCCGCAGTGCTTACTGCGGCTCTACTGCGTGGTGGGCCGCAGTAGAGCCTGTCTCCTCGACGTAGTGAACCATTCTTTCCTGGAGCAAGCATGTTCCGAACAGGCTGAATCAAATATTCAAACTTCTGAATCTTTCTCCTTGGTCTCTTGCACCATTAGCAACTCATCACCACTCGTATAATCTTCCACCAAGCCAACATCATCTTTTTCTTCTACTTTCTTTTCCTTTCCTTTCTTCTTTGTCTTCAAAAAATCTTCCATGTCTTCTTTTAATTTTGGGCAATAAAATTTAACATGCCCTAATTCTTGACAATACCAACATTCTGTTTTTCTCCAATCCTTCTTGGGTCTTGAAACTTATATTCTTCTCGAATCGCTTCTTCCTCTAGAATCACCTCTTCCTTTCCAACTATTTTTCTCTCGCTCCATCATAGCTACATCACTATATTCTTTTTCTTCAAACTTTCGAACACGGTCATGCTCCAAAAGCACTGTAGTCACATCTTCTAACTTCAAAGTTTCTCTTCCAACTATCAACGAAGTCACAACCGGCTCATAAAATTTTGATAAAGAATTAATCAAAATTACAGCGCTATCTTCTTCCTTGATTTTCTCACCAATACTTTCAAGCTGTGTAACCAATCTGTTAAACTCATTCAAGTGTGCAACCAAACTGGTACCATCTTTCATCTTCAAACCATATAATTGCTTCTTTAAACACAACTTGTTAGTAATTGATTTTTCCATGTACATACCTTCAAGCTTCACCATCAAACTCGTTGGAGAGGTCTCGTTCAACACATCATATAACTTCAGTTGTGGTGCAAGAGCCAATCTAATCGTACTCACCGCAATTTATTGCATCTCTTTCCACTTGTCATCTTTAATTTCATCTGACTTTATTTTCTCAAACACACTACCAAGCTTCTACTGCACGAGCACATCCTTCACCATGCACTTCCAGAGACTGAAATCTCCGGAACCATCAAAACGATCAATCAAAAAATGGCCCGACGTCCTAGCCATCGCGACCTCGCTCTGATACCACTTGTTGGGGTTCTAGGAGCGTGGACAAACAACACAAACAATATTTTTCACCGTGACGATTCCACGGCCTTTCTTCACTATCAATCAATCAACAATTACAAACACCAATCTTTATCACACTAGACTAGCACCAATGGCCAATCACACAAACGGAAGCTCTCTGCCTCACAACATAAACTTGCTCAACACACACACCTCAACTCATGCATGCGGCTATCTCTCTCTCAACCTAAAGTCAAATAACACACCTATTTATATAAAACAATATAAACCTAAACCTAATAGCACACGCACACTTGAACATTACTAATCATGGACTATTCAAATCCAAACTAAATCAGGCCCAACAGGGTATATTCCACTAGACATAACTAATTAGACTAATCACAATATTAGTCCTCCAACTTTCAACTCTTTATAATTTGAGTCAATTCCAACAAGAACGACTACAAAGCTATCGGTAATTTTCCGGCAAGCAAAACACTGACTGTAAAGCAGTCGGTGGAATGAACACACCAACTAGTAAACAATCGGTAGGTCGAACCCACCAACTGAGAAACAGTCGGCAAACCATGGTTAGTTATTTATTCTTTAAAAAAGTGTTGAATTCAACTTAAGAATGAATAAAAATGGAATTAAAAGTTAATTTATTATGTGTGTAGCTATTGAAAATAATTTTAAAATCAAACAGCCAGTATTGTCAGTCGGTTTGGCTTATTTTTGTATTAGTGATATTTGGTGAATGGGTCATGATTCATGAAGATGTGTTAAGATATGCATAAAATTAGGTTTCCCTCCAACTGGACCCCCAGATCAATGGCCAACACGCCTGGCCCAATGCTCTGGGCATTCGAGAAATCTCACCAATGCACCATCGTCTATGTCAACATTGTGTGAGCTATCACTATAGCCCACCAAACTTATTCTGTCCGTGCGTTTGAATAAGAGACCAAGAGAAAGTGTTCCACGTAAGTACCTCAAGACTTGCTTCAATGCTGCTCCATGGGATTCCTTTGGCTCTTGCATGTATCTGCTTAATACTCCAACACTATAGGACAGGTCTGGACGTGTGTGAAGAAAATACCGAAGACATCCAATGCTTCTTCTATATCCTCTTTCATCGATGCCTTTCTCCTCTTGAGATTTGGATAGTTTTAAGTTCAAGTCCATTGGTACATGAGATAAGTTGCAACCTTCCATTCCAGTTTCTCCTAATATCTTTTGTGCATATCTCTCTTGGTTTAAAGTGATGCCTCCTTCACGCTGAAGCACCTCAATTCCAAGGTAATACAACAACTTACCAAGATCACTCATCTCAAACTGAGTTGCCATCTCTTCTTTGAAATCAATCATCAATTTCAAAGATGGTCCTGTAACAAGCAAGTCGTCCACATATACAGCCACTATGAGGATGTGTTCTTTCTCTCCCTTTTGATATAATGATGGTTCCTTTGAGCACCTTTGAAACTTCAATTTTCTAAGGATTTTGTTTAGCTTGGCATTCCATGCTCTAGGTGCTTGTCTTAGACCATAGAGAGCTTTCTTCAATTTATAAACTGTCTTCACTTCCTAAGGTTACAAATCCTTCCGGCTGAGTGACGTAAACTTCCTCCTTCAGTTCATCGTGAAGAAACGCAGTTTTTACATCAAGATGATGTATTTCCCAACCACTTGAAGCTGCTAGAGCAATGATGAACCGAATTGTCTCAATGCGCACCACCAGAGCAAACACCTCATCAAAATCAATGCCATGTCTTTGAACATACCCTTTTGCTACTAGTCGTGCCTTGTATTTGTTAATACTCCCATCAGAATTGCGTTTTACTTTGAACACCCATTTTAGCCCAATTGGCTTGACTCCAATGGGAAGATCAACCAGATTCCACGTTTTGTTCTTCTCTATCGATGAAAGCTCGTCTTTGCACGCCTCTAACCAGACTTTGGATTCTCTTGCTTCGTTAAAATCCCATGGTTCCTCATTTATCACCATCAAGAGCCGTTCACACTCCATTTCCGCGATAAGGCTGTAGTCATTCAGATATGCAGGCTTCACACTTTGTCTCATTGATCTTCTTAGATATGGCTGTGGCTGATCCTCATCATCATCATCTTCATTTTCTTCATATGGTTGTGGCTATTCCTCATCACCATCATCCTCATCTTCTTCATCTCCGATGCCATTGTTCTCTTCTTTCGCTCTATCTATTTCTTCATTCATCACGTCCTCACTCATAGCTCGAGTGGTGTGAGTGCTTTCTTCCGTTTCTGACCTCATGCCTTTGTTACCGAATTCTCCCAAACCAATAATAAACGTTCCGGAGTCTCTACCAGTTTCTCCTTCTAAATTGTTCCAGCTCCAACCTTTACTTTCATCGAATATCACGTCTCGGCTTACTATTATTTTCTTGGTTGTGGGATCAAGGAGACGATAAGCCTTCGAACCATGCTCGGTTCCTAGATGTACCAAAATCTTTGACCTATCATCTAGTTTCTTTCTTCCAGCTGCTTCTGTTCTTGTATAACCGATGCAACCAAATACTCTAAGATGTTCGAGATTCGGTTTCTTCCCTTTGAGCACTTCGTATGGGGTTTTGTTGAGTAGTGATCTTGTTGCAATCCTATTGATTAGATAGGTAGCATGCCTCACAGCTTCTCCCCATAGATAATTCGGTAAACTCATGTGTTTCAAGATACTTCTAGTCATCTCCAAGAGTGTTCTATTACGTCTTTCGACTACTCCATTTTGCTGGGGTGAATAGGGTGCAGTTAAGTGTCTCTTGATTCCATATAACTCGCAGAAAGTTTGAAACTCATGAGATATAAACTCTCCACCTCTATCTGTTCGGAATGTCTTGATCGTGTCTCTCGTTTCTTGTTCGGCAAGTATCTTGAATTTCTTGAACTTATCAAGTGCTTCACTCTTCTCCTTCAGCAGAACTGTCCACATATAACGTGAATAATCATCAATAATCACAAATACATATTTTTTATGAGCTGGTGTATGAGGTGTGATAGGTCCACAGAGATCTCCATGGATGAGCTCGAGAGTTTGGGTGGCTCGGTATGAGGTTGCTTGTGGGAAGGACCGCCTTATTTGTTTTCCAAGTAGGCATGATGCACATGTTTCTTTCTTTACTGTGATGTTTGGTATACCAACCACTAGCTCCTTGCTGATCATCATCTTCATTGTTTCCAAGTTAACATGTCCTAATCGTGCATGCCACTTAGTTGATTCGGCTGATGACGTTACCTGTAAGCATTTGATGTTTTCAACTTCCAAGATCACCTTGTATAAGCGATTTTTTGATCTGGTTGTTTTCACCATCAGTTGACCTGTTCGATCATAGAGCATCAGTAGATCTTCTTTCATTCGTACTTCACATCCTACTTCTGTGGCTTGACCAAGACTTACGATGTTGCTCTTTAAATCCAGTATGTAGTACACGTTGTTTAAGATCTTCTTCTCACCATCCTTGAACACAAAACGGATTGAGCCTTTTCCTTTTATATCAATACGAGAATCATCTCCAAATCTCACTTTTCCCGTGAATCGCTTTTATCAAGATCTCGAGAAGAAGGTCTGAATTTCACACATGTGATTATTCGCACCATTATCAAGGTACCACACGTTCTTTGCTCCAAGAGATGTTGATTTTGAAGAAATTTCGAGAGTTTTCCCACGAAGACGTCGATTGTATCGGTTTCTTTCATCTCAAGTCTATCAAATTCCACCATTAGGGTTTGTAACCTAGCCTCCTTTACCCTCTCAGCTCCAACATGTCTCGCCTTTATTGCATCCCAAATTGCTTTCGAAGTGTCAAGGTCTCCAACTTGTAGGATCAAAGCTTCTGGGATAGATTGAAACAATAGAGCGATTGCCATGTTGTTCTTGTCTTCGTCCTTAATTCCGGGTTCTATAGTTTCCCACACTCTGTGTACCTTGAGAGCAATTTTCATTCGCATAGACCAGACGGTGTAATTAGAAGAGTTCAGCATCGGACATTTAATGAATGAGGGTCCGATCACCTTGGATTTTAACTCAGCTCCTTCCTCCCTTGTGTCGCTCATGGTGGTTTCTTCATCTGAGTCGCCCATGGTGGTTCCTGACCTACTAGGGTTTTGTCACCAACGTTTCTTTACCACAGTCTGTCATGAAAAGAAACTTCTCCAGCTCTGATACCAAATATTCAGTATCAATGTCAAGAACACAATCGTTTAATAAGAATAACTCTCTTATTAACTCAAGGAAAAATATCTCAAAAAACTCAAGTTCTCAAATCTCATAAGTTATACCACAACTTGGTATCTCCTTATATAATAAACAAAACTTTCTAGACCTATGATTAGATGACTCCTAATCAGAAAAGGAGAACTCAGATTTAGATGACTCCTAAACCTTAGATACGTACGTTTAGATAACTCCTAAATGTACTTAACTTGTGTCTCAAGCTACTTCAAGCTTACAGCAACACAATGCACAGACAACTGCAAGGGGGTTGCCCGTGATTCCACCCCCTCGCCACAACATTAAACACTTGGTAATTCCAAGCAAATCGGGAAGACTTACAACTCATGGAAAGTAGGATCTCCACGATCATCTTCCATAACTGCTCCCATGATCTCAGGGAGCGTCTCCATTTCCCATATTCGTGCCCCACGATCAAAGGCACCACTCGGGCAACCGCTCTCCTTCAACTCCTATAAAAGGAGACTTGGGAAAATTACACCCTATCTACACACACCAACTCCTCTTTCTGCTCCTGAATTCTCCGTTTCCCTCTTGCAGATTACATCTTCCACAACAGATCACTCCTTAAAGCATCTGAGAGCTCGGCCCGTTTAGGAACGAGACTATCACCCTTAACCCGTGCTGGGCTGGGCGATGGGTCAATTTGACATATACTCCCTTTGTACCCCATTAATTGATCCATTTATTTTGTGTTTCAAGGTTCAATGTTTGACTCAAATTATAACAAAGATAAATAACAAAAAAATTCACAAGAAAACATGTTTAGAGAAGGTATGTTGCAAATTGTAATATGCATATGAATTACTCCCACCGTATCTCATTAATTGATCCATTTGTTTTGGTTGTTTTACAGTATTTAATCTATGATTTTATTTAGAAATATCTGGACATGTAATGTTAAATAATTTACATATATACGTATCATAATTTGAAATACATAGTTTCTAAATAGATTTATTTTTAAAAAAATTTCACTATTTATCTTTATGAAAATTTGAGTCAAACATCGAACCTTGAAACACAAAATAAATGGATCAATTAATGGGGTACAAAGGGAGTATAGTAGTGCTCCGCAGTAAAATAGTAGTGACCGCGTGGCAAGAGTTTCATTGTTTTTTTAATTCATGGTCCAAAGTGAAATATCATGATCCCCGAGTATGAATTTCAAGATCCCAGTATGAATTCCATAATTAATTTGGATGAACAGTAAAAAAACATATTGACGCCTAAAAGGACCCCGTAAAAAGCATCAAAACATGACATATGGGTCTATTTTTATTCATCTTCTTTTTTCTTTCCAATGGACTAATTATTTTTAATTTTTGGTTATGAAATAAAAATATATTCTTTTTAAAAAAATGGGGAAAAAAAGTGCACCTTAATAAATAACTTCGAAAGTAAAGCCCTTTTTTACAGTAAGGACCACTTTCATTTAGTTTATTGTAACCTTGTCCAATTTTTAGGTGAGTGTCAAAGCAATTTAATAATTACAACTAGTGATTCCCTCATGTAACTTTTTTTTATGCTCTACGTCCCCAAATAAATGGTGCATTTCTTTTGGCATTAAAATTAATAAATGGTGGGAAGAAAAAATATTGGTAAAAGATACCCCCTAAATAAATGTTGCATTTCTTTTGGCTCTATATATGGATGAAATGTTAGGGGTAATTAAGTAAAACAACTCACCCAAAGCTTCTAAAAAGGGAAATGCACCCATTTTTCAAGACATCCTTAAAAGGAAAAGACACCATTTATTTGCGCGAAGGGAGTAAATTTGGAGGTAGAGGATGGGGATGTTAGAGGCTTGAATTACTCAAGACCTTCACCTCACGTCCTTAGGAAGATAACCACTAGTCTTCATCCTTAGGTAGGT